>VZRF01004612.1:1321665-1412802 GCA_013396875.1 Vireo altiloquus | reverse complement strand
TTTTTTTCCTTGTATGATTCCTGCTAAATTAAAGACTCAATACTCCAACTTAGTATTGACCTTTGGACCAAAAGTATAAGATAAGATTTAGGAGGAAAATCCGTTTTTCTCTGTGTGTATGTGTATGTGCACCCACTGCCTGTTTTTATGACACCAGATATAAAAGGTTCTTTTTTAGGAGTACAGAAACAGTACATAACAATCTGGGGCTCCAGGAGTGCCCTATCAGTAGTTGTCGTCTTCTCCTTTACCCCCATAACATGCTTTTCATAGAAAGGAAAACTCAGTCACATATAGGTCAGACAGGTGTTTAGCAAATCTTGTACCTCTATGCTTTGGGAAAGAAGAAAAGCCTCCAGCCTACAGCTGCAGGTCAGTTTGGAAGTGGCCGAAGGGAGCACTGACTAAGAGGACTGCAGGTGCTGTCCTTGCTGTGTGGTGTGCTCTGGTGCTGACTAAGACTCCAGAGGTCACCTACAGTTTCCCCTCAAAATATGAATTGGTAGAAAATTGTTTCACCTGCAATATAAGCCTTTTTCAGAAAGATTTATACCCTAAATCAACTCTTTTACAGCATGGCTTCTTTTGTTAGGAAGGTTTAAAGCATTGAAAGTATATTTTGTGTCTCAAATTTCAAACAAAGAAAACCTTCTTGCTTTACAGTGCAGCCCTTTTTGCCCTAATTTGGTTTCCGGTTTGAGTTAGGTTTTATTTATTTATTTAGGATTTTTTGGCTGGTTTCAACTTTAGCACAAAAACGAACAAAATTGCATTGGAAAAAAACAGTCATTCCAGGATTCTTCTCTTTCACCTCAACAGCTCTGTAGAATCCATTCTTGAATATATGCTTATGCACATATAGATAAGCCAACTTGCAGATTTATCCTGATATTTCATTTTTCATGAAGTGTGAAGTCTGTGGGTCATTCCACTTCACTCTACTCAAGATTTTGAAATCTCAGAATTTTCAAATGGGGATGGAAAATTTTTACCTACTCTTGTTTAATTTGACAGAATAGCGTCAGATTTTCTTTAGCACCCCAAGTATTGACAGAACATGTGACATTTTAACATTTCTATATGCCAAGTGAATAAAGACAGAGACTTTAATTAAGATACACTTTGATTTATTTTGTTAAAAGAACAGCATTGCATGCACACAAAGAATCTCAAAAGGTGTATCAATAAAAAAGAGATTGCACATAGGTGGATCAGTCTAAGAACCAAACCAGGAGCCTGTGTGTCTTCTAGTTTGAAGGAGGGTCAAGTGAAAAATGTTTCCAAATCCTCATGGTTTCACAAAACATTAGTCTAGGACTATTCTCAGTGAACCTACTTGTTTTTAAACCAGACAAATGTAATCAGTTTGATTTATTTATCAGCTTGAGTTTAAAATGAGTTATTAATTAATATTTGCTCTGTTTCCTTCCCCAGTTAGATTGGAATTTGATGTTCTAACATATAGTAAAGAAGGGACACAGACATAAGGCAGAGGTGGAACCAGACGCATTATGACTTAGAGAATACCTGAAACTAGAAATTTGATACTACAGACTTGTTGCAATGGTTCAAAACAGAGAATCCAGAGAATTTTAGACAGTCATGGTATTTTAATTTACGTGAAAAAATGGCACCATGATGCAAAAAAATAGAATTATAAAAACGCCTCACATTTTCTTATGAGATAACCATATTTAAAGTAAGAAATTTCTTTGAAAAATGATCAAGATTCCTTCCTTTCTCCATGTTTCTCTTCCAGACTGATAATGGCCATAAAGAAGTTCTCAGATAAAGCTGAACAGAGCAGGCAAAAAGCAGATATTTAAAATATTCAGAATCTGGAGATTTGCTCTCTTTGACAACTTTATGTGGAACCTAGCTCTAGGAGACACTTGGGAAATAGTTCTGCAGCTTTTTCATGGTATTTTTTCTGCAGTGGAACATTTTTATCAGATGGAAATATCCTTTCCCTGTGAGCTGTTTTCAAGGCCATGATGTCACTTGCACCCATCAGTGAAATGTGCAATATGTGGTCATAAGGGTGTGGTGCCATGGATACAGGCATGGCTGCTCTCAACATATGCTGTATATCCGAAGGACATCTGTGATTAATATCTCCCAGGTGATAACTGTACAAAGGACCCTCTGTTCTGAAAGGAACAGCTCTGTCACTGAAGATGAAGAATATTGAACTTTAATAATGATACTTCATGTTGACATAGTGCCTTTGTTCTAAAGACATTGTATTAACATCAGTGAGCTTATCCGAGTATCCTTTCCTTGGAAAATTTATCAGTCAAAACGCTAAACAGAGGTTTAGCAGGATCCCTCCAGCTGTCAAAATGCCCAGCAGGTTTTGCATCCTTGCAGAATGGACAAGGGCTTTTATTAACAGGTTTTAGTTTATGTCTCTGATTTTGACTTTCTAAAATTATGCTTTGCAGGACCTGAAAATGCCCATGTTTTCTACTCTAGAAGACATAGAATTATATCCAGAGGAAAGAACACGCTAAGAAACAACAGCAGAGTTTTGGACGAATTGTTCACATGCTGCTTGAATAAAGCACTAGCATACTAGGTCAAAGCCTGCATCCAACACTGGAAACTCTCATGGGATGACAGAAGATTAAAGTGAGTTTGAAAAGAATGATCTGACATGGACACTGCTGACCACTTCGCTTCCTCACCGGACTGGCTGTCACAAAGAAACATATGTCTCTTTATTTCAGAATTACATAATTATTCTGTAAATTCAGTCCTGTCCCCAGTCATATTACAAATTTTGTAATGATTTCTTTTTCTTGATGCTGTTCATATAATTGCATGCTTTCTTAAAATTATCAGCTTTCTTTAAAAAAGGCTGATAATGACTCAAATGTGTGTTGTAATCTCAGTATAAAAATCCAATTTATATTATCATCTTAGTTTCTAACCTCTTTATTTTTTGGGGAAGATACTGGCTTTAAGTGATGAAAATGGCTTTGCCACAGAGATATGTGGAGAGTAAATGAGACCTTTGGAGATACAATCTAATCTGCTATTGCCTTTCTAGAAAGCATTTAGAATTGGTTCTTTTCTAACACAGGATGTTGGATTGATCCTCGACCTGGTGTGTAAATGCCATGTCCCTGCAGTATTTGCTTACAGAAAGACCTGCTAAGGTCCCAGGAAAGAGAGATGAAGACTTCCTTCCTTCCTTCCTTCCTTCCTTCCTGCCTTCCTGCCTTCCTGCCTTCCTGCCTTCCTGCCTTCGTGCCTTCCTTTATGCCTTCTTCCCTCCCACTCTATCCCCATCCCCTTCCATTTCCAGACAGTGCCCTAAATTGATTGCTGGAGTGAAACTTTATCAAGATGTTTGGGTTTTGTTTCACAATTGATACCTCACATTCAGCTCTGGGTCTGTCTCATTCCACCCCTCAGCACACTTCTGATTCTTTCAGCTCTTTGCTCTTCCCTTCCCTCTGCAGATGGGGCCAAAGCTCCATTTTCAACCTAGTACAAACCAGTTGTGCCTAAGTGGAGCAGTACTACCTGAAGTACGTCTGTAGCGGAGGTAACTTGTCTGTATCTATGATTTCTACCCTTGTAATTACCTTAAGCAGTTGAGCTTAATTTTTTCCTGACTTATGACTTCCTTTTTTCCAGAGGGTGCTTGGGGCTTTCTTGAGTTCCTATATTCACCTTCTTGGCAGAGATGTGGATTTGCTCTATGTTTGAAAATTGAAATTAAAAAAACCAAACAAACCCACCACTACTCTCAAACACAACCACCAATCTTTTGCAGTATTGTCAGAATTGGAGACTTAGAATGAGTAGAGACTGGAAGTTGTTTGAAAAAGACAAGCTGACCTTACAATTGCAGGCATCTGAGCGCTTGAGCTATGAAGCTAGGATGTGGATACCTCTTGTTTGAGTCTTTTTCTGTTCTGAAGGAGGCCATGCATGTCTCCCATGTTACAGGTGATTCTTGGACCATAGGACAGTGTTGTCCTCCTCCCCTCTTCACCTGTCTGCAATTCTCTATCCTCACCCTGTCCTGCACGTTACCCACTGCACAATGCCCAAATATCTTCTGTCTACAGTGATTTCAGATGAAGGGAAAAACATACCATATCTCATTCTCATATAGATTTTTTTATACCTTACCTAAGTGGTCACTGCACAGTTAAGTGGATTATATGACAAAAATTTTGAGAATTTACTATTTTCTGGTTTGTTTTTTTTTTCTTCTTCTGTTATGCATTATTGAAGAAGTTCACAGAGCCATTCTGTGAATCCTTCATCAAAATTTTTGTAGAAATTTTCCTCTGTTTATTTTAGGATTAATAGATTTAAATGCTCAACAGATTATAATTTCTTACCTTCCAGACTGAGTATCTTTGATACCTACTGAAGTTTTGAGGTTTACTATAAACTGCATTCTTTTTCTCCTTGCAATATTTCAACCTTGGCAGTTCTCAGGCACAGCCTTTCAAGACAGAGAAAGAAGCTCATTCAGTGTTTAAAATATAAATAAAATAACAGAGATTTTCTACAAAGCCTATTAAAGAAAACAACCATTAGATTCTCCTGTGACATTCTTCCAAGGCTTCTGTTAAACTGTCATACTCTCTTTAGGCTTTCTATCATCCTTCTTCAACTCAATGCTCTTTGTGTGAGAAATGAAGAGATGATCAGCACTTTCAGGATGAAAAAAACACTTTCTAGAGCACAACACAGACTTACTTGTGTAATAGCAGGATCTCAAATTGTAACCTTGCCAAATCTCATTGACAATGCCAAATTCTGGAGTCTTTGACATCTCTGGGTAACATTTGCATAGAGCCACATCAAGTATTGCTCCACTTGTGAAACTTTTCTTCCAGATTCTACCCAGCTTGCAGGAAAGGATGAGACTAGTTCTGAAGTTCTGAAGTTTATTAAATTCTGCACCACCAAGTGTGTTGATGCTCTAAGTTTGTTACACAGATTTTTTAATAAATCAGTTCTTCTCTGCAATCCTTATATATATCTCTCTTGCTCCGTTGAAGATGGCTAATATTCTTTCCAGGTACTGCAGAAAGGTAGCTGGAGCTGAAATTCCATTATTCAGGAGAAAGGGGGCGAAGGAGAAAGTGTTAATGGGGGATGGGTCCTGGGACTGCAATGGGAGAGTCCAGAATACCACCTCATCTGAGGTGGGTATGGTAACTTTTGTTTTACCAGGGTGCAAAATCTACTTCATCTGGGAGCCTAACTTTCAGTTTTTAGACTGTAAAATGGATGTTTTTGAGGATAGTATTAAAATCAAAGTACTATGGGGGTAAATATATTTCTATTTCCATTAAAATATTAATCACAGTATATTTAATTAAGTTTTAGTATAAAAACACAGTAAGGCAAGTGGGAAGAGAAGCAGAGGGAGAATTTCAAGTTGGTTAAGGTAAAATTTTGCATCCTGGTAAATTAAACAGAAAAGTTTTAGAGTTGAAGAAAAACTCCAGTGAAAATCAATGTTATGTCAACAACAACAACAACATTACAGATGTGTCTGTTTATAGGACTGATTAAATTAGGGGGAAGAAACTTCCAAAAACTTGGAAGTAAAAGTAAAAAAGTAAAAAAAGTTGCAAAATATTAAAGAGATTGATGGGTTTTTTTCCTTCCATTTTTATAAAAAAGCAAAAAAAGCATTTGGAAAAATGGAATATTTTGCTTTGGTTTGACCTGAATGATTTACTTGTTCAAGGCATGTTTTTATGGGCCTGCCCCTGCGGAGCATAAGGCATCATTCCCAATCCTGTACTGTGGATTGTACTTAAAACAGGTCTACATTGAGATTTCACAAGATGTGCTCAAAAATGCAGACCAAATTGAGAATGATTTTTTTAAAAACAACACAGCAATTGACAGGATGACCTTTGAGGTCATGCAGTTCATTTTCTGTCAGCAATTCAGATACTCAGGATATCTTGTTCAGGATAACAAGGTACAGCACAAAATCTGTGAACCCTGCTTAAACCCCAGTAGGGGATTTAGCAGAATGAGTGCTATAGTAACATTTTTTTTTTCTTCAGACAAAAATATGTGAAAATTAATTAACTTTTCAGTGTTTTATGATTCATATTTTTTTCTCCTATAAGTGATATTCATGTGTTTATTTACACAGATCTGAACAGGCTGAACTTGACACAAAAGGGAATTCTCATGTACCATGTTAAGCATGTAGGTCACTGTTTGCAACATGAGGGTATTATCAGCTGCATTCACGGAAGGTGATAACCAAAATTAATCAGAGTTCACAACTGTAAACTGCAAACTCAGTCCCAACACTGGAGCTGACTTCCGATTATAAGTAGTTGGGATTTCTCTGTGTTCAATCTCGGATCTAACTCAGACTTATTCCTGAGCTTACCAGAAGAAAAAGAAGTAGAAAAAGAAGCCAGGTAAGCAGGCAATCACAAAATTGCTGCCAAATCAACATTAATTTTATTAATAGGGCATTCCTTTACTACCAAATATTGAATTACAGAAAAATCAAAATTTAAAAAGCACTTTTCATATGAAGGTTTCATATTTCTGTGTCAGTAAGTTTAACATGGAATTAAATTTTTAACAGATTATTTTTATAAGAGCTATTTATTTTTATGTTGAAATTACCTTGTAAGTACCTTACAAAATTTAAAGGCAGCTAAAACCATATAAAAATGAAACTTTATTAACCCTATGCTGCCTTTGAAGCTGCCTTCATCAAGCTGCCTATTGAATAACAATTTGTCATGCAGCATTATTGTGCTGGTATATTTTCTCATTTTCTAGAAGGCCTGGATAATTTGTTTCTGCATTTTAACTTTTGTCAGCTATAAAGGGAGCCAGAACTTGACAATTTTCAGGCTACTCTTAATGCACTATGTCTTTTTCACAATGAGTCAGTCTAAATCTTTGTCCCACTGAAATTATTTAACAAACCTCAAAAAGTACAGCTCAAATGCAGTTATGAATTTACTGACCTTTCAATACCTCAGCAACAGTAGGCAGATTATTCAGATCAACCAATTTAATCCTATCACATCTAATGTGTCCTCATTAAGAAATTAAAAGGAAATTCCTCTTGTTCTAGACAGAAACATACTTCAGTACTAAATACGAATGTAGATACGCCATGTATATATTATATAGATTTGTATGTACGTATGCATACATATGCACACACATACATATAGGAAAGGAAAAACCAGGAACTTGGAAATGTGAAGTACACTGCATAACTACAATCAAAACACAATTTGTTAACCACTGACATTCAGGCTTAGGAAACAAAACCAGAAATATATAATAGCTGTAAGATCTTTCTTTCACTTTCTCTGTTTTAAAGCTCTCTGAAAGATAAGTGGTTACTGTTGTGTTGATTGCTATTCTCCCTTCAATTGCCCATTTCAATTCAGTAATATTATACCTGTCTGTACTTGATACTTGAAAAAAGAACATCTTTATTCTTCTTTGCCTGTTACTGCTTTCCAGTATTCTACCAGAGCTGAGAATTCTCAGCTGACAAGTCCCTTTGTGCTTAGGTCTGCATAAGCCTCCAGTAAGAAAGATCTCTGCCCCCCTAAAAGTTCATAGACTAAATGACAAACTGACTAAAAAAAAAAGTTTGAATAAATTAAAGTATCATCAGCGTTTTATGGGTAAGGAGAAAGATTAGCAGAAGGAAATGAGACTTGCTCTTCAGTGCACACACAGCGAAATCAAAAACTGACTTTAGAGCTCCTGTTTTCCTAGTGCCATCACTACAAGACCCTCAATCCTATCTTTGATTTGACTTTCTTTTATACTTTCCCCCTGCACCTGCTGTTCAATATCAGGGGTTCGGATTCTATGGAATGACAAGGCGAGCATACAAATGTGCAAGGTTGTGGATGTAACCAAGATAATTAACATGGAGAGGCATGCTCAGCATATTTTTACTTTTTCTCTTCACAGATAACGACTTTCTTGCCTTTGAATTTAAGAACAGGTACTATATAGTATTCCTACTGCAATTAATTGATGAATAAATTTTCCCCCTTGAGTTTCTTCTTTGCCTGGAAACCTGCCACTATGCAACTTAAATATGTATATTCAAAATAAGGAAAAGAATAAAGAGAATGATAGAAGGGTGGGGAGGAAAGGAGAAAAGAGAAGAACTGGGTGATAGGTGTCAGTTACAGTATCTGTATTCTGAATTTATTCTTGTAACCTCACTTGAAACTCTACAGAAATTTGGTGCTTCAGTTAAAACTGACCTTAGGCACTTTCAACTCACATGATGATTATTTGCTCAGAAGTTCACTAAAGGTCTATTTGACAGAGGCAGTATTACAGGGGGTCATATGTTTTTCAAAGAGGAACAGTTCTTGCACATTTTTTACAATTCATTGTGCAGAAATAAGCTTTCCATCAAAATCAACCATATCTTTTCCCCATATACTTGTTTTGCCTGTTTTTTTCATTACTGTTTCTTAAAGATTTTACAAGAAAATAACACACTTTTTTCAACAATAGAATTCTTCATGCCGTCCATTAGAGTACAACAAAGCTGTGATTGATTATAATATTTTATTACCTTCTAAGATTTTTAATTTTACAGTGTGACAACCTGGGACCAATCCCAGCAGCAGGCGATTAATATTTTCAAAGTGTTTAGGAAATTTAAGTAGTGTATAGGCCCATTGGGCTAGAACCTGAATATGTATTGATAAGTTTCTGATTAAGTGGCAGTTTGAAAATGTGAGATAATCATCCAAAGAATGAAACTATGCAAGACATTTAAAAAAATATATGTACATACATACATATGCATATAAAACAATAATTGGAATGTGTTTTAGAATAATACTGTAGTGTTTTTTTGTCAAAAGCTGAGATATGGCTCTCATCAGATATTTGATCCCATAAAAAATGCCTTCCCCATTGTTTTGTTTGTGAAGAATGTAAAAGTGTACACAGGTATGAAAGCTGTTGAAATACAAGTATTGAAAGCTGAAATCTAAAGACTTTTCATAGCTAGCTTTCTGAGGCCAATCCAGTGAGCATAAACAAGTTAGACAGATATATAAAGTAATACATTGTTAAAGAAATGGAAGGTGCCTTATGCTGCAGTTCAGAAATGAGGAGGCATAAAATAAAACAGAAAAAAATTCCAAATGGAACATAGTGTTTTCAACAAAGTAAGTCATGGCTGTGGAGCTCATTACCACAGGATATAGACAAGAGGTAGATGGAAATCAAAAGAACATGGGGAATGTGTGTGAGTTAGAAGAAGAATTCTATGAGTAACTAATGTTTTTGAAAGGAGGAGAAACAATTCTTCAGGAGTTAAAATGGAACAGGAGTTAGAAAGGAGACTCTTCCTGGCAGTGATTAGCCTCTAATCATCTGTGACAGGGATTTTCTGAAATTGCTTAGTGTCATAGGAAGCTGATGGACAACATAAAACCACAGATCTTGTCTAGAATGGTGTCTGGTGTTATCATATTCAGAAAATTTAAACTTTTCTTGATTCTTGTCAGCTACCTATATGTGGTTGAAATTGTGATTTGTAAATAATTTTTAAACACTCTGATTTAGGTTTTTGTTGCAACTAAGATCTCTGGATTGCAGAAGCTATTCTTTCTGTTTCTTACAGGCTGGATCAAGACAGGGAAGAAAACCCAGAGGACTGTACTAAGTGCAATGTTTCTTTCTTTTTCATCTGAAAAAGCAAATAGAAATATTTGTACCACTTTTGCTAGCTTGCCTCTAGTTTTTTATACCTGCATCATATCTTCCTGTATCTTTTGCTTTCTTTGAATAAAATAGCCCAAGACTCCTCCCTGCAGAAGCTCTAATGCTTTTCTCATATTCCTCTGTTTGAAGTAGAATGGTATAACAGAAAACAGTAATCCTCATATATCATTCTTTTGTGTAAAAAAAAGGCAATATTTATGGTATAATTTCCTAAACCTATTCTTTTCTTATTATAGTGTTTTGTTTGTCTTTCAGCTGCTAACAAAAGCTAGATCTGTAAAATGGGAAAAAACAAAGTCAGTGGGATGAGTTGTTGGAAAGGATGCTGAGTAAGATTAGTTTTTCAAAAAAAAGCTTTTGATGGAACAAATAAAAACTTATTTGGTAGACAGCACCACAAAGTGTTTACACAGGTGTTTAAGGTTATGTGTGAGCATATCTACACCTTCAATGGTGTAAATTAAGGACAAATATCAGATTCTGCACCTGGAAAAGTGTAACCCTGGTTGTACATGTAGACTGGGGGACAAGTGGCTGGAGTGCAGCCCTGCAGGAAGAGATCTGGGGAATTTGGTTGATGATGAGCTCAACATGAGTCAGCGATGTACCCTGGCAGCCAGATGAGCTGGCAGTCTCCTGGGGTGCCTTAAGCACAGTGCAGCTCCCTGGGGGAAAGGAGTGATTGTCCCACTGCGCTCAGCACTGGTGCAGCCACACCTCTAGTATGTGTGCTGTTCTGGGCTCCACGATATGAGGATATAAAAATATTAGTTTCTGTCCAAAAGAGGGAAAGGAAGATGAAAAGAGGTCTAGAAGATGTGACTTAGGAGTAGAGGCTGAGGATACAGGTTTGTTCAGCTTGGAGGAAACTGAGGGCTCACCTCTCTGCTGCCTACAGCTTGCTAATGAGGGGGAGTGAAGAGGGAGATGCTTCTCTGCTGTCCCATGATAGGAGGTGAGAGATTTCTTACATCTGTGTCAGGGGAAGTCCAGATTGGATATATGAAAAATGTTCTTTAATGAGAAGGTGGTTTAGCACAGGAACAAATTCCCCAGAGAAGTGGTCCATGGCCTGTCCCCACCTGTCAGTGTTTGAGAAGCATTTGGACAACACTCTTAGATATACAGCTTAACGTTTAGGCTGTCCTAAGTGGAATCAGGAATTCAACCCCATGATCCTGGTTGGTACCAGTATATTCAATGTGATGAAGTGAAGAAACTAAATTAACTAGGGTGAAAGATGAATGGAAAAAATGTGGAGAGACTGGAGTCTAAATAGACATCTGAGTAACATGTTTAAGACATTTATGAAACCCTTTATATTCATGATAAAAAGGGAGAATAAAAATGTTTCTATTTGAACACTGTTGAGAGTAATTAGCATTCTTGTATCAAACTTCACCTCCTGTTCCCCCTTCCAAATAACACCTGTTATTCATGGTAAACTTTATAGAAGTCATTGCTTTCAGATAGCAGCAGCATAAATTCATCTGCTCTTTCTCAGGCTCCATATCAAAGTTTATTGAATAAGAATAGGAGAGATCTTTTTTTTTCTTAAGTTCCCACACGTTTCTTTCTTCTGCAGAAAAGATCAATCAACTGACATTACATTACTCTTGATACTGATACCATAGCATTGCATGAGAAAAAAATAAATTCAGTTTTGAACAGGTCTTCTTCTTCAATTAGTTCCACAGATATAATGGTTAACAAGATCAGGAAATGCTTGTGCAGAGGAATAGCTCCAGAGAGCTATTAATTTGAATAGGGTCATTCCTTGCGATATTGCATGCTGCTTTGAAAGAAACCACCTCTTTCCTTTTGAAAATGAAAACATGCCTTGCTTTGAAATCTGTTAAGACAAATGTCTTTCAGAGGCTGTGGCCTTGATCATGAAAGCCAGGAAATACCTACATAATTTATTTGTGTTTTGTTGCATGAATTGCCCTGACTGATTTAATTTAATTTTTTTAATTTATATTTTTCCTGCACTTCTGAGTACTTTATATTTTGAAAAGATGCCTGTTTGCTCAGTAAGCCCATTGTATAGCTCAGGCCAGAAGGGTTCTCGGGAAGCCTCTGGTCCAAGCTCCTGCTCACAGCAGGGTCTGCTATGGGCTTGGACCAGCTGAAATTCAGTTGTATCCTGAAAACCTTGAAGGATGGAGATGCTTCTCTACTTGCCTTGGCAATCTGTGTCATGGCTTGGCACTTCTCATGGGAAGCAGTCTTCTCTGCACAGCCACTCTGAACCACTCAACTGTGTCTGTTGTCTTGTATGAAGAGCATGGATCTGACATCTTGGTTACTCACCGTAGGTTTCTGGGGGTCCTTGTTATGCTGTCTGAAGCCATCCTGCTCCTGGCTGACAAAGCCCAGCTCCCCAGACCTCTTCTCACTGGAAAAGTGCTTCAGCCCTCACGGTCTCCATGGTGAACTCCTTTCAGTCCAACAGTGTTTTTCCTTTCCTGGGTACCCAACACTGAATATATTGGTACCTTGCCCTCACAGCCTTTAATGGAAATTCTCAAACTTGTCGTCAAGGTTTCTTTTCTGGTTTTTGTTGGGTTTTATTTTTGGTTTGGTTTGGTTTATTTTGGGTTTTGTTTAGTTTTGTTTTGTTTTGATTTTTTGGATTTGATTTGGTTTGGGTTTGGTTTGTTAGTTAGCTTCTTTTAGAATAAAATTTAACATATTTAATTTANCCTTAAGCACAGTGCAGCTCCCTGGGGGAAAGGAGTGATTGTCCCACTGCGCTCAGCACTGGTGCAGCCACACCTCTAGTATGTGTGCTGTTCTGGGCTCCACGATATGAGGATATAAAAATATTAGTTTCTGTCCAAAAGAGGGAAAGGAAGATGAAAAGAGGTCTAGAAGATGTGACTTAGGAGTAGAGGCTGAGGATACAGGTTTGTTCAGCTTGGAGGAAACTGAGGGCTCACCTCTCTGCTGCCTACAGCTTGCTAATGAGGGGGAGTGAAGAGGGAGATGCTTCTCTGCTGTCCCATGATAGGAGGTGAGAGATTTCTTACATCTGTGTCAGGGGAAGTCCAGATTGGATATATGAAAAATGTTCTTTAATGAGAAGGTGGTTTAGCACAGGAACAAATTCCCCAGAGAAGTGGTCCATGGCCTGTCCCCACCTGTCAGTGTTTGAGAAGCATTTGGACAACACTCTTAGATATACAGCTTAACGTTTAGGTTGTCCTAAGTGGAATCAGGAATTCAACCCCATGATCCTGGTTGGTACCAGTATATTCAATGATATGATGAAGTGAAGAAACTAAATTAACTAGGGTGAAAGATGAATGGAAAAAATGTGGAGAGACTGGAGTCTAAATAGACATCTGAGTAACATGTTTAAGACATTTATGAAACCCTTTATATTCATGATAAAAAGGGAGAATAAAAATGTTTCTATTTGAACACTGTTGAGAGTAATTAGCATTCTTGTATCAAACTTCACCTCCTGTTCCCCCTTCCAAATAACACCTGTTATTCATGGTAAACTTTATAGAAGTCATTGCTTTCAGATAGCAGCAGCATAAATTCATCTGCTCTTTCTCAGGCTCCATATCAAAGTTTATTGAATAAGAATAGGAGAGATCTTTTTTTTTCTTAAGTTCCCACACGTTTCTTTCTTCTGCAGAAAAGATCAATCAACTGACATTACATTACTCTTGATACTGATACCATAGCATTGCATGAGAAAAAAATAAATTCAGTTTTGAACAGGTCTTCTTCTTCAATTAGTTCCACAGATATAATGGTTAACAAGATCAGGAAATGCTTGTGCAGAGGAATAGCTCCAGAGAGCTATTAATTTGAATAGGGTCATTCCTTGCGATATTGCATGCTGCTTTGAAAGAAACCACCTCTTTCCTTTTGAAAATGAAAACATGCCTTGCTTTGAAATCTGTTAAGACAAATGTCTTTCAGAGGCTGTGGCCTTGATCATGAAAGCCAGGAAATACCTACATAATTTATTTGTGTTTTGTTGCATGAATTGCCCTGACTGATTTAATTTAATTTTTTTAATTTATATTTTTCCTGCACTTCTGAGTACTTTATATTTTGAAAAGATGCCTGTTTGCTCAGTAAGCCCATTGTATAGCTCAGGCCAGAAGGGTTCTCGGGAAGCCTCTGGTCCAAGCTCCTGCTCACAGCAGGGTCTGCTATGGGCTTGGACCAGCTGAAATTCAGTTGTATCCTGAAAACCTTGAAGGATGGAGATGCTTCTCTACTTGCCTTGGCAATCTGTGTCATGGCTTGGCACTTCTCATGGGAAGCAGTCTTCTCTGCACAGCCACTCTGAACCACTCAACTGTGTCTGTTGTCTTGTATGAAGAGCATGGATCTGACATCTTGGTTACTCACCGTAGGTTTCTGGGGGTCCTTGTTATGCTGTCTGAAGCCATCCTGCTCCTGGCTGACAAAGCCCAGCTCCCCAGACCTCTTCTCACTGGAAAAGTGCTTCAGCCCTCACGGTCTCCATGGTGAACTCCTTTCAGTCCAACAGTGTTTTTCCTTTCCTGGGTACCCAACACTGAATATATTGGTACCTTGCCCTCACAGCCTTTAATGGAAATTCTCAAACTTGTCGTCAAGGTTTCTTTTCTGGTTTTTGTTGGGTTTTATTTTTGGTTTGGTTTGGTTTATTTTGGGTTTTGTTTAGTTTTGTTTTGTTTTGATTTTTTGGATTTGATTTGGTTTGGTTTTGGTTTGTTAGTTGGCTTCTTTTAGAATAAAATTTAACATATTTAATTTATATCTCTGCCATTATGCACTCGATGCTCATCTAAGCCACTTTAAAATCTCCACACAAATAAGTGGAGACACAGAAATGTATTTATGGCTAGTGTTCTCCAGAGAACCTAATATTTACTTTCAGCAGAATCAGGGATTTAAAGTTCTTGTCATATCTTGAAAATTTTCCAACCTATTTCCTGACTTTTTTGTCATATCAAGGTCCACATGTTTGAAAATTAATTATAAGTTAATTAATTATAAGGGTGATATTTCTTGCCACTCTTTAAAGTTCATGTAACAGAAACTTAAAGAAAGGGAAATTTGTCTTCTAAAGTGAAAATAATATAATTATATATACTATGGGCTAAATTTTGCTTTCCATTTGATCCTTACATTGCAATTAGATGCATACTGGAAGATATCATGGCTTGAGTGCAGTTATTGTCTGTTGCAATTGAGCCCCAGATTTGGGCACAAACAACAAAGGAAACTCCATAAAGATTCAGAAGGCAAAGATCCTTATTTATTCAAGAATGCAAATGCTTACTTACAACATTGTGAGAAAAGAACAGTTGCCATTAGTTAAAAGAACAAGCACTCCTTGAACGGAAAACTAACCCAGTGTCTTCCAAACATCAGTACCAAACAGCAGGCGCAAGGTATTTTCCAAGTTTGTTTACCATTCTTTCTGCCTGGGAAAATTATCTTTCTCACAGGCTCTGGCTGTACCAGATCCTTGAAAATCCCTCTTTGACCAAGATGGCAGCATCCACAATTGTCTCCAAAAAATATGGTTTTACCTGTAATAATGCATGTAGGAAAAATATCATTTTAATCATCTAGTGTTTTCTGCAGTTATCTAGTCTTCATTTTTTGATTTCAGGCTTACTCTAAGCTATCCCACAAAGCAAATCAAAGGGAATGATGAAAAAAAAAAATGAAGTTAATGAAAAGCACTTGAGTATTGATATTCTCAACATCTTGTAGTTTTTGTTTTAATTGTTCAGAAAAGCTGATTTTCAAACTGTGGTATAAAAAAATTGCAAAAAGCTAGGTTTGTTCTTTTTTTTCTTTTTAACACACTAAGAGATAGTCTTGGCAGATATAGTAAGAAAAGAGAATGTGTGAAATGTAAACAATGGGACTGTGAGTTCAATTTCACGTTGCATCATTTTAACATTAACATTAATCTAATGATTTGCTCTTGATTTGTCATTCAGAATGGAGATTGCTACCCTGGTCAGAATAACTCTGCAAGGACATTATTTGTAGTCTGAAACAGGTAATTTGCAGCAAGGGGGAAAAAGTGGCAATTATAGTAATTTGACAGACAATATGTATGCTGATTTTTTCTTCTTCAAAACCAATATATTAAATCTATCTTTTGTTCATTAAAAGTCTACAATGCAAATTTCACTTTATTTGAAATAAAGCACTAAAAAAGTTGTGCATTTACTGTTTAGTATCTTAAAAAATAACCCATCAAATTAGTTTTTTTTGAGATAATTAGTTTTGTCCATGCTTTTAAATGCTTGCCAAAACTAGGCTTGTCTTTAGGAAAAAAAACCTCAATAATCAATATAACCCAAATGCTCAACAAATTTATATTGAATGCAGCATTTTAGAATGAACACTTTTATATGTTGTTTAAGGGTTTTTAATACCCACACGGCACCTAAGATCAATACTTTTTGCCTTTGCCCAAAACAAAAATAATAAAGAGATCCATGCTTTGTGGTGTAGTCAAGTCAGACTAATGCAAGACTAATGCAGACATTCATTTCAGCTCTGCTGTGCTCCCTGTCCAGGCAGGCAGAGTACAAAGCAGCTGGGAAATGTTTGAACTGGTCTTATCAGGAGAGCTGCTCAGGAGTACAAGGTACAGCAGTGACATCAGGTACAACAGATGCAGAATAATCACAAAAACTATGGCAAAGCACTTACCAACATGGACAGCAAATGTTAGTTCATTTAAAACACCTGAAAACCTAAAGCTGTGCATGTCTATTAACTGATGGTCATAAATATAATTGCATGCCTACAAACTGGTTTGTTTCTTGTGCTTAGTACAGGAGGCAGCATTCTGAAAATTGTTTTCAAGAATGTTGTATTTTAGTGTGTCTTTTAAATCCTTTGACATCCAAAAAATAAATATCAGTATTTTTAAACCCCAGCTGATCATCAAGACACTATTTTTAGAGTCCAGTAAAACAAACAGGTTTTACTTTCAGCTTAGCTGGTGAACCTTACAACTCTTGAACTTGGTGCGCCTGTATATTGTTACAGCTTCCAAGGAGACTAAGTATTCTAAGTTCTTACTGGTTTCTTTCTGCTAAAAAAAGAACACACTTCTCTTAATGGAATCTGTATTCTGATACTATTTTGTTAATTAACAACCAAAAGAGAAGAATTATATCTAAATTAGATGGCCTCTCAGCACAAGGATTTTTCCTCTTAGATCATGAAAACCTTTAGATTATGAGTGATGGCTTTTGCTTCACTAATGAAAAAGAAAACTATGAAATATCCCCTACCAGTGCAAGTTTACACCTGCTTTCCTGAGTGATCTGCTAGACATAATTGCTCCAAAATAGGGACTGTTGCAGAGATTTTCCCCAATTAATTATTTTCAACTAAAGATTTTGCTGTTTCCATTCAGAATTACAGTAGACGTGGTTTTGATTAGAAGGGTTTTAGAAATAGTTGACTCCTCTGAAATTTGTACAATGTTTCTAAGACATTATTCATATATTCTAATTTCTTCAACTTTGTTTATATCTTCACAAATTGCCCCAAATATTTACAATTTATTTTATTTCTATGGTGCTATTAAAACCATACTTTCAGATTTCACAAATTGCAATGCATCCTGATTTGGGGATAGCAGCTACTCTTTTGTCATTTTTTTCTATGCTTTCTAATATTCTAAATACCTCCTGGTCTCCACTGGTAGAATTTTGGTACAAGTGAAAGCCATGCCTTTTCAAATTGGTCAACAAGTTTTAATTGTGATATTATTCAGTGAAACATGTTTTCCCAAGAAGTGGGACTCCCCTACATTTCCATGATAAGAGATTAAGGAATAACAATCTGATAATAATTTATTATTTAATGTCCTATTCCTAAATTCTCCTATCTCAAATTCTGAAATAAAAAAGAATGAAAAAAAACGAAAACAAGATGAGTGGAAAGAAAGGACTGACCCTCCATTATTTACTGCAAATATTATTACTGAACAATATCCTTTTGTGATCCCTCAAGTGGATCAGATTTTTGGAACTGCCAACCTTGTAAAAATCTCATTTTTTTGGCATAGGAATATTCATATCATCTTGGACCAAAAGGTTTGGACAACAGACCAATTGTTTTGGAGACCAAGCTCACTGAAGACACTCGCAAGACTGCTCAATTTTTCATTAATTGCCTCCCAGAATCCCAGATGGCTGTAGTTAGTATGATTCAGAGTTTAATTATTTGAGCACCATAAGGCAAGAACATTTTAAAAATCTAAGAGCTGGTCAAAGACTGAGAAAATCAACCATTGTCCTGTGAGACAGCACAAGAGAAGTAGAGATTAACTCAAAGAAACAACTTTCTGGTATTAAGTATCACTATGAACTGAAAAGGCTGGAAGGTTTTCTTTGTCCAGCTTATCTCAATTTTATGTAAGCTTTATAAAATGAGCCTTTACATGAAATAGTTATCATAAAAATTTTTATCCGTGTAGTTCTTCACAACCTGGAGTAATGCTGTTACCATGCACTGATGGCCTCATCTCATGCTTCTGCCTGAGTCCATCCATCTCTTGTTGGATGCTGCCATAAAAGCACTACAGCTAACCCAGCTTGCTGCTGGCTGCACTCTGTCCTTCCTTCACAGAATTCTGCCTTTTTTAGTGAAGAGTCTTCCTTTGAGAATTTGGATTCCAGGCATAGCAAGATCATGACGGTGTTACCCTCACAGGTAACTATACCAGAACAAGCAGTTTCTTGGTGTATTTTTTTTCTGGAAAGGTCCCTTCCAGTTGAGAAGCACCACACTTTCTCTTTTTGACACAGACCAAATGCAAAAAGTCAAAATTCATTAATCAGACAATGCAAAGTATATCCAGGTAAAGAATGGAAAGTGTAAGCTGTTTGAGCAGTTACAACAGACATTTTTGTAAACAGTTAGAATTAAATTCTTTAACTGAGATAAACATGTCCCATAATTATTATAATCTTTGATGTAAAGAGCAACTGCTTATCTGCAATCAGGCTGTCTAGTTGCTTACAAGGTTATATTCCCCTGGCTAGGCCATCCTTTTATGCCAGAATATTCTGAGAGTTATCACTGAATTTTTTCTCAGTATGTGTTAATTTGTGAATTAACAAATTAAATCACAAAATGTGAAATTTGTTAAAAATGAAAACTTAATCTAGAATTTCCTAGACTGAAACTGGATGTAGGTATCTTACCAAAAGTGGTACTTTTTATAACAAACACATTTGAAACCCTTTTTGGGAACAGAAAATTCTGTGCTCTAGATTTCAAAGAGTTCCACGTTACATAAAGGCAGAAGCATGAGATGAGGCCATCAGTGCATGGTAACAGCATTACTCCAGGTTGTGAAGAACTGCACGGATAAAAACTTTTACGATAACTATTTCATGTAAAGGCTCATTTTATAAAGCTTACATAAAATTTTAGTAAATAATACTATTTTTGGAAAATTACTGTATCTCTTTGGATGCTTGAAGATTTTGTGATTTGGAAACCAATGTATAAGATTGTTGCAGAGTAAAATCTGGAATGTACATTGGAACATTATGGATCCTAATACTGAAATGAAAAGTGTCAAATAAAAACCAAAAAAGATCTAATACAAAGCAGAAAAAAGAGACAGTGCCCGTAATTATTTGAAAAACTTCAGAGGTTTAGTTTGCAATTTTACAGGTTCACAAAATACATCTTTATGTGTGAACTGACAGATTGACACACTGAAAAAAATAGTGAGATTGGAAAAAAGGCACAGAAATGATACAGAAATGCAACAATAGAACATCAAAACTTCTTAATATTGTGAAAAATCCAATGGCATGCAGAGGAATGTGTAGATTTAATGCATAATATTGTCATATTTTGAAACACAAGGTTATAAATACTATGTTTATACAAAGAGTTCAGGTATTTGCTTCAATAAAAGACTTCCAGTGTGTCACTGTTTCATAGAATCACAGAACATCCTGAGCTGGGAGGGGATATACCAGGATCATCAAAGCCCAGCTCCTGACCTTGGGCAGCACAGCCTGAAGAGTCACACCATGTGCACAAGGGAATTGTCCAAATGCCTCTTGAACTCTGTCAGGCTGATGCTATGACCTCTTCTCTGGGGAGCCTGTTCCAGTGCCAACCACCCTCTGGGTGAAGAACATTTTCCTGATACCCAACCTCCCCTGACACAGCTTTTATTGGAAGCTTCGTGCCATTCCCTTGGATCCTGTCCTGGTCACCAGAGAAAATAAATCAGTACCTGCCCCTCAGCTTTCTCCTTAGAGGAAGTTGTAGACAGTATCTGTTTAACATTTGCAATGCTGGAGTTAGAACATGCGTATGTGAATTAGCCTGGAATACTAGTTCCACAACTGGATAGCCCTAAACTTGAACTTTAGTTCATATACAGTGGTTGAGATGTCTCGGGATGTCCTATGGTGGTGTTTTAGAGTGGGTGGAGGTGGAGGAAGAACAAGACAAGAAGTGTGGCTGTGATAATTATTAATGTTTATACATATTAGGCCAAACCAGCCAAAAGTTTTGAAAATTTGCTGCTACAAAGACATGCGGAGGTTGTTCTAAGGATTTAGGCAGCATTATGCACATCCAGTAAGAGAAATGTGGATACTGCAAGTTTCATATGCAGATTCCATATTTTCATATCTAAATATATCTGTCTCAAGAACCTAGTCCTTATATTTGGCCTGATGAAGCAGAAAGCTTGTGACTGAGTACAGAACTGTGATCAGACAGATCAAACTTAGTGCTTTCTGAATCATTCTTCTTTTTCTTTTCCAGGCACACTCAAGTTTGAAAGTTTTCCTCTAGAGCATCTCTGGGGCATGCTTTGTTTTGCAATTCACAACTCTGCTTGTGAAGTAAATACCAATAAGTCTCACGCCGAGCTTATAAAACCTTTGCCTGGCAGCACGTACAACAGCTTTGTTGCTCGCCTGCACTGCTCTGTCTACATTTTCTAACCTTCACCCAGCACTTCTAGACATGTGAGGCTGGTTTGATCTTCATCTGCATTCAATCTGTTCTCATTCTTAGCAGAGCAGGAATCACCGAGGGATGCCAGCTATTGTGTGCCTTTTGTGAAAGGGACATATGCCTACTAAACTCGCTTAAAATTATTAAACACTATTTCACATGATCCTGTGTTATAATCTGAGCATGGGATTTTGCATATATTCCTTGACGAGTTGCAACTTTCTTTTTGTATTTTTTTTCTTACCAGGCAAGACAGTGAGTGTTTAACATTTTATAATTAATATAACTTACTTTGAGACTTTATATCATTATACTCTTTGGTCTTTAAGTGATTCCTTTAAACTTGAAAAGGAAATTATTCCTTTCTCTGTTTCATATTGAGAATAAAAAGAAAAGGATGAAGAATTGGCCTCTCTTCATCAGGCTCTTTTTCTTTTGTACCTCTCTTTCTCTAGTGATTGATCTTTCTTTTGTCATCAGACAGTTCTCTGATTAATTGCTTTGGCTTCTCTCCACCTATTGTGTACATTACTTGCGTAAAAAAAAGAAAAACTGAAATAACAATTAGGAAAAAGGTTTCTAATGTCATCTTGTTTTTCTTACATATATAAAAGGTAACATAAAAATATGAGTTGCTTTGTGTTATTGTTCCATAATAGTCTGCAAAATTTGTTGTTATTTTTAAATAGATTTTTTAAATAATCACTTGCTTGAGGAAACACACAAGAAAAATAGTGAGTATATGCTAAGACAGTATAACACATTAAACAAGTGAAAAACTTATTGAATAACCTGCCCATTGCCTAGTCTGCTGTTATTCTCCAGAGAGAATTCTCCTTCAGTGTTTTCTATTTCACTATAATGAGATTATACAGCGATTCAGGATACAGATTTCTTCAGTCTCTTTGTTATTTTCCCTCTGGGGTTGTCACTCATGTCAGTATTTTTAGATCACTGCAGACATGATATTTGTTTATAAGTGTATTTGGATATGTATGCATGGATATGTGTTTATATGCAGAGAGGCAATCTTGAGGAGTACAGATATTAGAGACTGAAGAAAACATAAACATTAAAATGATACATTCTTCCTGTTTTAATCTCACAAAGACATTCTTAAGTGATGAATGCTTACAATTCTTCCTGAAAGTCATCTTGCTTACAGTTACCTCCATGCTGACTGCAGGAAGTCACATCCTCAGCAGGCTAAATTGGCATCTCTCCGTCAGTAACCATAGAGCTACACCAGAGGACAATCTGTCCCTGTACAAGCATAAATCATACAAGGACTAATTTTCCTTTGTCTTGAACCCCATATAGTACATAGCATGTAGGAAAGAAATGATAATGAATGAGTGAAACTCTCACTAAAATCCTAATGGCCAATGTTTGCAGGTAGAAATGAGTAGCCCCCCTTCATGGTTCTGAAGAATTAGATTCAAATTAAATAGAATCAGAGAAGAATAAAAATAGACAAAACCATTAAAAAAATCAACAAAAAGCTCCACAAAATAACAAGATTTTATCTCCAAGAATTTGTTTTTAGACAAAGCTCTGGACAGAAGTACCAGGAAAAAGTTATTACCTGGTTGCTTTCCTACCACATATCAAGGGCTCTCTTTGGTGCCTAAATAAAGATTTAACCTTACTGATACAGACTCTACTAAAAAGCCCTAGTGAATTAATTGTATGTGTGAGGTCAGGGGTTGCGGTAGCAGAAACGTTTTAGAAAAGTGGTGAACTGGTTACTAATCTCTATATCTAGCAAGGCATTTGTAGCACTACCTACAAATTTTTTCCAAAATTGTTCTATTTGGAAGAAGGGCAAGCTCAAAAAGTGGAGGACTGATTTGAACAGAGCCAGAGGAAGTTTTATTTTCAAGTGGCTTGACTCCACACCAAATGTCAAATGTATATCTTGGTTGAGTTTTGTATTGCAGCAAACAAACAAAAAAAATAAAAACAAACAAACAAAAAAAATAAAAACAAACAAACAAACAATCAAATAAAAAGTCCTCCACCATGAAAAAAAGGTTGATGACCAGAAACAAATCTGAACAAGACTTTGAGTCAAGTTCTGCACAAAGTTACACACGTAAAGCTGTGTTTGGAGTTCTGGAATGTAATTATAATTAAGACTTTGAAAACATCTTTTTCATTAAATTCAGAGCTTAAATTGTGCAATTTATTTGCATTTGAGATAAAAAGAGATGCATATTTTGTATGTTGGAATTAGATTTGTAGGAGCAAAACCTCATTCCCAATGGCAAATATTACTAAATCCAATTCCAGTTATGAAACACTAAATTGTTTTTTAAGTGTGAGCCAGCTCTCTTAATAGGCTTTCAATATTAATCCTCTAATGTTTATTGTTTCTTTACTTTCTGGAGGTTATGATAGAATGGATGAACCAGGAAAGTCTGAATTAGATTTAAAGTAGAATTAAGTTTTAAGAATTAAAATTACCTGGCATGAGATTTTTGGTTTAGATTTAATAGGGTTAAAATGGAGGCTGTAATTGTAGACATATTTCTTCCTAGACAATTTAGGATTTAGATGAGCTTAGGGGTCTTAGACTGCCTTTCATATCAGACTTCTCAATATCAAGCTATTTTTGAAAGTTTTTGGTGTGGTAATACTCAGGAAATACCTGCACTCACACATTCTTCCACAGGGTCTTGCTGAGTAGAACAAAATATTACACGTTTAAATCTTGTGTTTGAGAGGGCAAAAAAAAATTATAAATAAAATACCAGAAACTTCAATCCAGCCTTTAGTTTACACAGCAATGGCAGCCACAGGAATGTGTGAGTAGATCAGTAGTAACCATCAAGTGTAATGCAGCAGTGCCATGTGACGTGGTCTAAATGGCAAAGAGGTAGAGAAAAAAATTCCCTTTACCCTAAAAGTTCTGTAAACCTGTGGCAGCATGAACCAGATTCTTTATGGAATGTGAATACCAATTTTAAGAAGATAAGGTAGATACCATTACAGTCAAGTAGACAGAGATTTTAAGGTCTGTATTTGCCCTACTTTCTAATAATAATTAAAAGAAAAAAATCATAGACATGAAATTTAAGGTGTTTTTGCAGGTGTATATGGCTTATCAGCATGTAAATATAGATCTTTTTTGAGAGAGAAACCTCTGAAATTTCTAAGTTTTCCAGGTTCTTAAAGCTACTAGTAATCTTTCTCTGATTCAGCAAAATTCTCCTTGTACAGATGTTGACTCATACATAGGGTTAAAATTATGGTGGTTAAAATTAAGCATGTATGTAAATGCTTTGCTACATCAGTCTCCTGTACAAACCAGCTCTCTGTCTCTGGCATCTCCATTGATGAGTTGTGCCAAAAATGATGCTAATTAGAGCTGCTTCACAAACTGTAGTGGAGCATATAGAAAGTCTTCAGAATTTAGTACAACAACATGAACAACTTCATCCATTCAATATTAACAATTATTTGCCACTGAAATTATATGAAAACTGAAAAAGGTCAATAAAAAGGCAACTCCCAATCACAGTTTTTCCGCTGGGGATACTGAGTGTCCTGCCTTTTTCATGAGCCAGGTACTGTGTGACTACAGCAGACAGACCTGCTCCCCTTTGGGACACTCCAGCCTTTCCAGAGGCACTTTCAGAAACATGGTCTAATAAACATCCACAAAACGTGACACAGGAATGTGTGGTAGCCTTTCTCTATGTTTCTGCAACTGTGGACATGCACTTACTCTTAAATTTGTCCACTTTTTGCAAAATACTGTTGTGACTTCAGTTACACATTTTTCATAAATCTACACACACCTGGTCCCTGCAGAGCAAAGCAGTAAATGCATACCACGCACTGACCTCCACATCCCCATCCAATCATCGTATTTTATGGAATTACAGAATGTACAGGATTACATGAGCCAGGAAGAGAAATATTGTACTGTCTTTTTCACTTCAATGTCTAGTTGTGTCTGATTAACTGGTTTGGATTTTGCTCCAAATTTAGAGAAAACATTAAAGAACATGGATCGAAACAGAAGCTGGAACAGGGGTTTTTCAAATGCAAGCTAGCACTCAACACATAGTAGCTACAGAGACAAGAAAACTAGAAAGTACAACACTAAAATGCCCAAGCTCTGCTTCTTCATCCTCAATGGACTGTCTTTCCTAGAAAAGAGAGAGTTAGAAAGACTTTTCTACAGCTGGGAGTACTTTTGATCTTTAAGGTTATATTGTGTTAGGGCCAGTTTCACTGCATTTCTTCTAGTCTCTTTGGTAAATATCATCCAGTTCTGCTGGTCTATTGCTGCTGAATTCCCAAATTGCTCTATAATTTCTTCTTTATGGACTTCAATGTCTGTAAAGGCTACATAAGAGAAAGGCCATTGGAAATTGAATTTTCCTACTATCCAGATTAATATTATTAATGCCTTAATAATATCTTCCTGAAATATCAATTCAATTGTTGTTTATCTTTATGTCTATAAACAATTAAAAAAACATAGAATCTACAACAGTCCACCTTTCATGCTGTTGTAATTTCACTTTTGCATGAGTGTAAAAAGAGAAGCAAGCACACAGTCTGTATGATTTTTCATCCTCAAACCACTAAAATTATAATAATAAAAACTAATCCTCTTCATTTTTGTTGTAATTTTCACAGCTTCATTTTAGGCAGGATCACACTTTAAATACTGAACATATTTGATCTAAAATAGGGTAAAGGACAATGAATTCACCAAGGAGATTTGCAGGAGCATAGGAATAGAAAGCCAGATGCAACCATTGAAAGATTAGAGCAAAATAATCGGTGTTACCTCTTGAAATGATTTGAAACACGCTTTGATCTACTGTTGCTGCAGCAGCTCCTTGCTGCCAGGACATAAGCTAGCTAGTTTCAAAATGTGCTGAATATATAAAAAAATGCTATATTAATGCATCTATACACCTGCAAGTGATTCTATGCAATTATATTTCTGCATCCTGTCTCCTCTGTGGTGCAAAACCTCTTGCTCTGTTTCTAGAGCAGAACATTACAATTTCTGAGATGGACACAAATAATACACAAATAAAAGGTATAGTAAATACCTCCAAATGTGAGTAGTTAAACATAAATATACTTAGGAAATACACCACACTGGACTTGAGATTAAGTAGGAACTCTTTACTTTTTAAGTCTTGGAAAAAGGAATGTCTATTTGAAACTTGTCTTGGGAAGGGGAGTGAATGAAATCACATCTGTAGACATTAAGGTTTATTTTCATTTGTTTGGGAAAAATGCATATGGTTTATATGACGAACAGGAATCTGGCCTATAGGGAAATATTTCAGAAGTCCATGACATTTTTAAGAGTCAATCCCTACAACAAAAAGGCTAAGCCCAGACTTGCACAGACCAAGAATACTAGGATTTTTCCTCAGCTACTAGTTCTCTCTCTTAAAAAATTTTGTTCTGAGAGTATCAGTAATTAGTTTGGTGCTGGGCCCAGGATGCATACACTGATACAGACAAAAAAGCGCAGAAAAGTTATCAGTCCTTTGTCTTTTTCTTTCTCTCTTTCTTGCCAGTCCACTTCCTTTTGCCTTTTTTCTCTGACAATTTTTGACAACATGAAAGTCTGTTTATCCACCTGGTTCATGCTTGCCCCTCATGTTTGGGATGGATTTGCTTGTCTTGTCTCTTGAGTTCCACCCTGTAAAAAGGTGTATACAGGTAATTCAGAAGGATGTAGGGAAACATCTGTAACAAGAGCATTTTCTCTCCATGAAGGAGACCAGGCTGACTTTCTGGGACAATGTAAGCTTTTAAAAGTTTAGGTCACAGGTAATTTTCCTGACAGTTCTTTGCACACATGGGAGAGGAGAGGAAAGAGGCCAGAGGAGTGATGGCAAGGTCCTGGAAATCATCAGAAGAAGGAAAGAAGGGAGGAACTGATACATATGAGAATATATGTCCTAGAACTTTTCATAATTACCCCTTGCTCAAATAATACTGTATTTTTAAAATAATGATTGTATATATCTTTTAGGCAGAAACAGATACCAAGCAGCATGTGATTAGAGAGAGAAAGACATTCCAAGAACATTTAATGGATTGGCAATCAGAAATAATAAACATTGAACTAAGTATCAAAGACTGTCTAACTTGTATACTTGAACTGTATAAAGAGATCTGAAGGGGAATGAATGAAACTCATTGGCAATTAACTTGCCATATGGTCAGCTGAAAAGGTGACAGAACATTTTAGTATTTCTAAAAAAATGATTCACTGGAACATAATAGAAAGTACTCCCCAGATAATAAATACTGTCCAGAAAAATGCAAAAAAAAAAAAAAATCCTAATCTCAGAATAATTGAGTTTATGAATAATTTTTTTTTTAAATTTAAGATTACTTCCAGATATAAATAACCTTTTAAATTTTCTTTTGAAGTAAGCAAGTACTTGAAACTGAATTTCTTATTAGGAAAAAGAAAATCTAAGATCTAGGTCCTTCCAAGGATCGAATAATAAGACCATTCTTCTAATTTCATTCATTCTTAGACACAAGAAAAACATTTGAAGGGATTATTATTGCAACAATGACTGATAAAGAGTTCCTTAGTAGGAAGGATAACAAATTCAATGCAGAATACAGGCATGGCTGTCCCTCTACAGATCATGTAAAGATAGGATTGATGATGTTTAGGATGTTCTGTATATTTCTTTTTTTCTATGTTAAAATACTCTTTGAAATACCCTCTCTTCTTAGCTCATCTGTTAGTTGTTTGTTGCATTATGTTGATTCTATGTGCTTTTACTGCATTTAGCAAAATCTGTGGCAGTTTTACCATAGTTTTGATAAACTCTTCTTGGATTGTAGCTGCTACTGAAATAGCATGGCAAAGTAATATGCAATCAAAAGCAAACTCATGCACCGAATACCACCTAAGAAGTCTTGCATTCTATGAACTTGAATCTTCTGACTGACTCAGTTTATAAATAAATAAAATTAAAGCTTCCACTAGAATTGACATATTCTTAGACATCAGGAGTACTGAAATGCAGGAGACTTTTTTTTTGGCAGTGAAGATTGCACATGACAGAAGAACCTGGACTGAGGAATAGATTCTCTGTTTTAATAATATGTGAGGTCTACCTGAATTTTTCTCCAAAGCTGAGTCATTTGTAATAGAGCTTTCTCATGTTGATTCTACAGTGTCCTACATGGCAAGTGCTCATGCCAGATATTTTCTTCCATGGAGACTTGCATATTTGGATACCCATTTTCATGAGGTCTGTAGGTATCAACATAATTGAATGTTGATGCAGCTGAAATTGACAATGAGTTTGAAAATTGCTAAGAACTTACAGACTTAACACCTATACATACTGAAACAGCATGATCATATATAACCCTTACTCCCACAGGAATCGAAATTACAAAATAATTTTTTTTTATGAGATAGCAACTGTATCTGGAAGATACAGGATTATATGTGTTGGAAATTGAAATGCATGTCGATTGTGGATCTACTAACTAATTTTGTTAAAATAGAGGTTATATAATTATGCTTTTACTTGGACCATTCATGCTGTTCATGATCTAAATAATACATGCATTTTGGCAACCATCTGAACACACAATATGCTGCAAAGCAATAAATGAACATAACTTTACATATCCAACATCCCAAATTAATTGTCATAACAGAAATCTGGAGAATGATATACAAATGTTTGACAAGTAAGCATACTCTCTGGAGGATTTGAAACAATTCCCCAGGCACTTTTATTTCTTCATTAGGACTGAATACATAAAATCCCTTGGTGTACTTGCATTAAAACATCTTTGGACTATAATGATGATAATTTTTACACAGAATTTCAGACTCCTAGAATGATGAAAGATCTAGATTGTCCTCAGTCAGCTATACAACTTGAACCTTTTGGTCTTTCTCTATTAATAAAAGGCCTCTGACATATTTTCTGTGCTAAAGAATATGAGAAAGAGAAAATAAATAGAGTGAAGAGTAAAGGACAGGCTCTTGGTGTGCTCTTTGAAGAACTGTTGTATTTCTGAAACTAAAAGTTATTTTCTTACAAGGTCTTTCTAGTCTCTATTAATCATTTCTTTAGCTAAATCTGCCTGTTAGCATATTTCTAGCTGCCATTGCATGCTCCGAGCAGTTTCTTTATGCAGACCATGCATTTGCTTTTGACAGAGGTTGGCCTTAAGACAAAATCATCCATTCAAATCAATAACCATCATGTAACAATTGTTGACTAAGCCAATGTCTTCTCCTTCAGAAGAAAAATCCACTGGGAATGCTGTATAATTTTAAATTTGCTTTTATATCAGTACTCATCTATGTAACTCTACTCGGTGTCTCTCCACCTTGTGGTTGTTTTTTATCATTGCAGTGAATTATTTCAGGGCCCAAGCTGAATGTTATTTTTTCCTTGTGTATAAATAAAACATTTAAGGATGTTATATTTTTCCATTAACTTATCTATCTGCTAGCTTTTATAGCTTAAATTTATATTTGACAAATTAATTTTAGTGGAATAACTTTTTCTGTCTTGTGCAGACAGAAAGGAAAGGACAACTGTGGTTTACAACATGCTTAGAGCTTTCCATATCATGTTGGATATACTTTCTTTGTGACTCTTTTTCTTGAGGTCTCAGCTAAGAGCACCTCAAAAACATGACGGATGACCAGAAATCAGCCTTCAGTGTATTTTCTAGAAATTAAATTCGGTAATATTTGAAAAGAAGAGGAAAAAAGAGATTTCGTAATCAAATACAGAAGACTGTTCACACTCCCCTTTTCACAAAGTTCGAATTGGAGTGGATCAACAAAAGGCCGGTTGTGATTATTGCTGTGTTTAATTTTAAAGCTAAGTGTCTAGTGACATCATAGATTTAGGTGATTGGGTACCTCTGTACCTCAGAGAGAGCTCATACTGGGAGTTAGTCATCTGAACCCTGGGAAAGCCAAGATGTTCATCACCTAGATCACAGCTAACACTGGAAACAGCAGTATGTTCTTAATCCCACATGCAAATGCAAATGCTACACCTTCATCTGGAAGCAGGACTTTGTCTTTAGTTGGGATTTACATTTATTTCTGGACTCTCTCATGTACTTAAATAATATTTATTCCTTAGAAAAGATAAACAAAATAAAGATTCTTCATTTCATTCAGTATATGAATAATCAGCTGACAAGAGTTGGAAGACCAACATGTGTCATTCACAAGACTCTTTTGATTTTAGAAGGGTGAAGCAGATGTCATCTCATTCCATGTGGTTAATATGTTTTTTTGTTTTCACTTATAAACGGAAAACTGAACCACACTCTAGAGCCTAGTAGTTAAAGCCTTTGGGAAGAAAAAGAGAGACCTGCAGGCCCTTCATTAATATAATCAATATTGAATATTAAAGTATTCCCAAAGTGGAGCACCTGGTCATTTTTGTCTCCCAGATGAATCCATCAACCATTACAACCACACTCATCCTGTCTTCTGTGCCAAATGAATGTGCATCGATCCCATGTAAAGTGGAATGATTTGTGCTTAAGGGGGAAAAAAAACCAAGGCAAAAGCACTTCCTTTCCCTAGACTTCACCTCCGTGTGGCCATTAGAGAACACACATCCACAGGATGCATGCATTCCAGAACAGCTAGCTCACATAACACACACTTTTTCCATGTGTCTCTAAATAAAAGCTGACCAAGGAAGGTATAGGATGTTTCCAGCTTTGTTTTTCCAGGAATCAAACTACGCTGAGTATTCACTGAGAAAGCAAACAGAAACCAGCCTTGCTGGTGACAGAGGCAGAAATTTAGATTATTAACTGGGACATGACTAAAGCACGAATTAGACCTTGAACTTGTCAGGTTTACCATAATTCAGGTCAGGTGAGGAGCACGTTTTTAGGAGTAAACAGCCTCTGAGCATCTGCGGTAACAAATAGCCATCTAGTTCCATTTTATTGAATGCTTTTATGCAAGATACTCAATCAGTGCAGGGTGTTTTTCCCCTTGATTAGGATCTCCTGTACTTCTTCCTATGCCTGCAATTTGTGGCTGTTTTTCTTCCCAAATAAAAGCTTCACAAGGCTATCAGTCATGCAGGTTTTCTAGCAAGTGAATCATTAATAATTCATTTTGATGAGAGTGACCACTGCTGTGAGACAGCCCCACGAGGATTTCCAAAGGACCATTTGGTAATAAATATTCAACAATTTGTAATGTTTAGTTCTGAGTCATGTCCCAGTACCCATCAATGGCTGCATGTGTCCACTGTCCATACATAATATCCCCTTTCACCATCATCTAATGACACCAAAATCATGCATTGCACCATCTTGAAACAGAAAACCAGCAGATTTTTAAAGTCACCTTGTCAACTCTAAGACTACACTTCAGCCTTATATGTCCATAAACTCTCTTTAAATGCTTATTAAAGATTATAAATGGTATTTCTACTTCAGTGGAGCCGCTCTCATTTATGGTTTAAGATGATTTGGTTCATTATTTGCAAATTCAGGTGACATAGAATGGAAAGTTGAGTGGAAAAATGACAGTGGTAACAGCCAGCATACTCTTAAAAGGATAAGAATAATAACTGGGAGGCATTTCCAAACCTAACCCCACAGTGATTCATCAAATTAGAAGGATTTATAATGTTAGGTTGGCTTGGGTTTTTTTAAATCAAGTAAATTTATAAAATTCTGGTCAAGCTCATTCCGCATTTTTTTTTCTAAGTAATAGAAATATGAAAATTATGCTTATACTAAATAAATGTCAGGATCTGAAATAACAAAACTTTTTAACAAGTGTTTCAACTATCATTTTTATGTGGTCAAATAAACTCCTGATTCCTGAGAAAGAGATGAAAATTAAACAAATAATGACAATGACTTTCTTATCTTAAACATGCCCACATGGACAGAGGAATGAAACTTTTGATTGTCATGTGCTTCTTCAATAAATGCCAATGCTGATGACATGGCAACACCTGAGTGCCAGATTGAAGAGAGTTTGGCATCATGGAGAAGAATATGAGGTCATAGTCACTACAACCAAGTAAATCTTAGTAGAAAGCAGTGAATTTCTTTTCCATCAACCTTCTTTGTTTCTCCTTTTTATAATGTGATAGAAAAATTATAAGTTTCTTCAAACGAAGACATGAAGAGCGGGAAAGAGTGAGGATAAGGAAATAGGTGACAAAGCTGGCTGCATAAAGAGAAAGAACAAAATTATTTTGTATGTCTCTGATACTGAAATTATGATTAGTTATGCTCTCATTTTCACTCTCAGGAGCACCACTAATATTAACTGCATGATGTACCCAACCAGGAAAACAATTCCAGGTAAACTGGAGTAAAAGAGATTCCTTACATTAAGGATTTATATTTTGCCAGATTTAAAAAGTAATTATTAGAACTACAAAATCTGAACCAGATAATATTCTTATGAAAAGGTTAAACAAAATAATTTGCTTGACTACTTTGTTGTTTTGTTTTTTTTTAAAAGTAACCTCGTTGCTGCCTAAAAGTTCACAATGAATGAAGCAATCCAGTAAATAAAAAATGTTGGATTGCTAGTCACAAAGATTCAATTGATTTTCCTTAAATTTAATCTTATGAAAGTTAAGCTACTTGTCTGGGCTAGCTGACGAAACTCCATCCATAGCCCGTGCAGGAAGAGAGACACCCCTAGAAAGTAATTTTTCAACTGCTGAGATTCTGTCTGAGATACCCAGGACAAGATGTCCTTAGGACATATTTGTCTCTATCCCTCAGCAATTGAAAAATCCTGCACAAATATCTTAGGTGGGATACTTAATGTCTGAATGGTTAATGTTAGGTAAGTTGTATCCTCCTCTAAAATCCCCAGGGGTTTTTGACCTATAAAGGACTGCAGAGGTTTCACACTGACTCTAAACACTGGATCAAAAGCGTGAATCACTCACTGTGGATATATAAAAATAATTAGTATAATTTTATAAAGAATAGCTATACATGACATGAGAACATCCTAATATTCCTATATTTATAAGACTTTTATTTAAGGCCCTCTCATGCATTTAGTATATAATGAATCAAAGCAGTTGTAGACACCAGAAATCACAAATCTATTAATGCTTTCTTTGTAGTGCATCCCCATCGCCTCTAGGTTTTTGACAGGAAAATTATTTTTCATTTAAAACAGGCTTCAAAAGAATTTACTGAGTGGAAGAACAGAATCACAGAAAAACGTTGGTTGGAAAAGACCCTTAAGGTCATGGAGTCCAACCATTAACCTAACACTGCCAAGTCCAAACTTATTCATTTCCCTAAATACCTCCGGAGATGGTGAGTCAAAGGTGGGTACTGAGATGCCAAAGAAAATTCCTAGGAAGGGATTAGAGCCTTCTCTGCCACCTCATTAACTCTGTCCAGTGTGGGCTGCAGCACAACTGCTCTGTCTATGAGGCGAAAGTTGTTCTAAACTCTCCCATATGCATCCTTCCTTCTACACAGGGCTTCACATTGCCCCTGACAGTTCTTCATAAAATGTCTTTATTACAACAAAAATATGCTGCAAATGGAACTGATATAATGGAAGTACATTTTGACAGGTCTCAGGGGACAGGTTGCTGAGGAGATGCATGAAGTCTGTTTAGTTGGCTGTGATGGCTGAAGTTACACACTTACGAGCTGATCATTAGTATGCCTTTAGTCTGAGAAACCATATCTTAGTGACAAATCGTATTACTCACAGATATGCTTCGACATGTTGCTGTCTCTACTTATTCTATTAATTTTATGTGCTCGAAAATTTTGCATTTCTGTGGTAAAACTACTCAAAATGGAGATCTGGTATCTCCTGAAGCAATATGACTCTTAGTGTGAAATAAATAGAAAGAAAAAAAAATGGTAGCCCACATCAAGTTCACCAAGGTGTTTTGAAACTCTTAAGGGCAATAGCTAACGGATGAGTTCTGATAGCTACTTAAGAAACTGCAAATAAATAAAGAAAACTGAGCAGATAGGTAGATTTTATAAAAAAGACAAATTATCTTATATCAAATCTTCCAAATACAGTTTTTGATTTATTTCTGATCCTTAATATTTAATATAATCACATTAAAGTTATAAAAAGACTTAATTGCTAGAACTAATTATGTCCTTGTTGAAAGAAAGTCATTCATGCAACCATCACAGAGCAAGGAATCAAAAAATAAGATCCTGAAGAAGCAGCAACCCTGGTATTACATTAATATAAACTTGTAAGACAAAAGATTTCTGGATATCTGAGAATTGAGGGACATCTGGCTTATGAATGTATCCATTAACAAGTGTTCAACATAAACAAACAAACAAACAAACCTCAGCAGACAGAAGAAAAAGACTAAATTAAATACCTAGATGCAGAAATTTTAAGAAATGGGAGATAAGAGAGACAATACCAAATTCCACAGCTCACAAATCAGTAAACAGACCACTTCAGCATAGACTTAGAGAGCTTAGAGGCTGATAACACTGAGGAAACAAGATCTGTGGGTCTCACAGGCAAGATAACAAATGTGGAATATTCAGAAGAAACTGAGAGAATATGGATCTTTCCAAGCGAGGATTAGGGGAGGGAGTACAGGTGGGGAAATGAAAAGATTGATGTGGATAGGAAAATCTGTCCAAAGTGGGTGTGGGAAAATGGAAGGGAGATGACAAAAGAGGCCAGTTTCCTTAAAGCTGGATCTTGGCCCATATGTCCATCTGCTTGTGGTAGTTTTACCCTGGCTTGATACCAGGTGCCCACCAGGTGTCACTTCCCTCCTCAGCTGGTCAGGGGAGACAAAATATAACTAGTGGCTCATGAGTTGAGATAAGGACAAGGAGAGGTCACTCACCAGTTACTGTCATGGGCAAAACAGACTTGACTTGGGGAAATTAATTTATTTTATTGACTCTTAAATCAGAGTAAGATAAAGGGCAATACATCTTCCCCCAGTCCTCCCTCCTTCCCAGGTTCAACTTCATTACTAGTTTCTCTACTTCCAGTGGCACAGGAGGACATGGAATGGGTGTTGCGGTCAGTTCATCACATGTCATGTGTGCCACTCCCTCCTCAGAGGAAGGACTACTCACACTCTTCCTCTGGTGTCCCTCCCACAAGACACAGCCCTCTGTGAAATTCTCCAGTGTGAGTCCTTCCCAGGGGCTGCAGTTTTTCAGAAACTGCTCCAGCATTTTTCCTCAGTGGGGTCAAAAGTCCTGCCAGCAAACCTGCTTCATCATGGGCTTCCCAGAGGGTTGCAAACTCTTTGCAAACTCTTTGGGCATGCATCTGTCTAGGCATATTTCCTGGACATGCCCAAAGAGCCAGAGCCCAAGGGACCCCCCAGGTACATCCACGAGTTGTGAAAGTGAAGGCATCTGTATGTTTGCAAGCAAGCTCCAACCTCATTCACTTGAAGAGGAGCTGCAGGGTCAGCCCTCAGTGCTGTTCACAGTGATGAGACTGCTGCTAGTGCATTTATGGCTTTCAAGAAAGGCACTGCTCTCTCTTTTGATCACTGTGGCTGGATTGTGTGCGTATCTGCATCTGTACAATGTGTACCTAGCCTTGTGCTGGCAGCACACACTCTGGAGCAGGAGCAAACGGACAAGAGAGGAGTCCTCCAAATTCCACTTCCCTAAACAGTTAGAAAACTGAATGTCATTTTAATACAATGTTCAGAGAATTCAATAGTTAATGAAAGATACTGTGTGCTCTGTCTGTTAGTGCTATAGAAAAAATTACATGTGGGTTTTTAAATCTGAACTCAGATTGTTTTTAAAATCTGGATTTGGAAATGCTAATTATCTACATAGACTTAAACGAGTCAATATTAAAGTAAGTTAGAATAATTCTTATTATATACTCAAAGAAGCAGACAAAATCTAGGAGACATTGGTGATTAAAAAACACATGAAAAAGAGGTGAATTCCCTAAGGAAGGAGGAAGGACAGACATTGTCCTTATTTTTAAAAAAGAGGTAAGAGGTAGGACCTAGGTGCATCAGCTTAGCCTCGATACCAGAAATATTCTGGAACAGCTTGTTAATTAGTTGGATGCACCCCGCGGACAAGGTGATAGGGAATAGCTGACATGGATTTGTCAAGGAAAAAAAAGGAAAGTCATATCAAATCAATCCTTGTTCTTCCTGTGGCAGGGTAATTGCCTAGTGGACAAGGGAGAAGCTAAAGATTTGATATATCTTGACATTGGTAAGCATTTTCACACAGTCCCATTTGGTACTGTCATATACAAATTCCAGAGAAACACAACCCAGCGGTAATTGTCACATGGAGGGTGCAAAATGGTTTGAAAAGTTGAACTCAGTCACTGTCTGATGGAGAACATCAGATCTGGAGAATTTTCCAGTAAAATTAACCAATATAATTAACAACAACGTAAAACCAATTACAAAATGTCTAGCAGAAGCTGATATCTGTATAATTAATAGTTTGAATAATTAATTAATTGATAGCACAAGTAAGGCTTTCTAGGGAGTTTGTTGAGTCTCTGTCATTAGAGGCATTTAAGAGTGAGTTAGACTATTGTCTGTTGGGGACAGGCTTTCTGAAGTTCAGTAGATAGATGTGACTAGACAGATGTTTGATGCTCCTTGTGCCTTGATGCACTACTTTCTTTCTCCTTGGCTCTGTCACAGCTTCTGACATTACTTTGGGGTGTTCATTTGCTTGTTTCTTACCTCGAGCCTTTCTGTGTCTTATAAAATCCTTGACCTCTAAAGGATCTAAAAGAGAGGCACTGTGTGGCACAATTTAGAAAGGTTTTGGACTGAAATCACTGTATAAGCACAAAGTTTTCTCATTATGTGACAAATAAGAAGTTATTTGTGCTATATATTTCTAGAGATAGCTATAAGTTAAAGAGTTATCAGTCTGCCTATTGTGTGTGTGCATGTATAGAAGTCTTAAACAGAAAGATTGTATATAATTTCCTTTAATTATATTTTTGCCTATTAAAAGCCAACTGATTGCATTTTGTACCACATGATCAATGGTGTTAAATCACTTGCATTTCATTGCTGAATATTTATTTTTGAGATTCAGTACTTGAGGCTATAATAGATTTCCCAATTCTAAATCACAAAATTATGTTCTTCCTAAATTACAGTGTAACTTGCAGCAGAAGATGCTTTGTGTCCAAATATAGGGCTTTATGTTTTGTGTGAACTGCAAAAGCATTCTGTTAAAGACAGTTTTGCATAAACTTGCATTTGTTTTACTGTATTCAGTGTGTTTATAGAATAATCTATATTTATGTAACACCCTTCCCACCACACACACACGAACACAGTGAAAGAACTTTCAAGTTGTGAAGTCAAATATTTCAATTCTGGAAACCACGGGCCACTGAAATTCGGTGGGTTGGAGGTTTTTGGGTTTTTACAAGTTTGGTTTGGTTGCAGTTGTTGGGGGTCGGGTTTTGTTACCTCATTTGCTAAATGAGTGTAATTGGGCTGTGTCTGATCACACAGCCTCATAATATTCTGCTCGAGTGTGTTCTTGAAGCTGCCCTTAGCTGACAGATAAATAGACTTGGCACACCACATGGAAACTGTAGAAAAAGATTTGTTTCCTTGTAATGAAAAGAAAAGCAAATGATGTCTATAGGTGTCATTGAGTGATTACAGCACCTAGGCAGACACATCCCTTACATCATGACGTGGCTCTTTCTAAGCAGCTCTGCATTCAGTGCACAGAGACCCAGAATCACCTTTCACCTAACACAGGGATGAGGTTCTCCCTAGAGTTAGGGAAGGCTCCCAGAATAACCTGTCAGAATATCTATGTAGAGGCTTTCAAGGGCATCCTATTTCTTCTGGTCTACCCCATGGTCCTGCGTTTTCTTCCACAGACCACTGTAGAAGAGAAAAGGAATGTGAGACAAAGTGTGGCAGGACGTCCCCCCTCTCTTATGGTAGGGCATTTGGAAGGGATAACTCAGGCCAGATTCATGGCTCAGCGAGAAGCCAGATAGCCCTACAGGGACCAGATAGCCCAGCGAGAAGCCAGAGAGCCCAGTGAGAAGCCAGAGAGCCCTGCAGGAGCCAGAGAGCCCCGCAGGAGGTCACCTCCAGGCTCCTGAGAGCCTAGGGTGAAGACCCAGTACACACCTTGGTATGAGGACAGATGTGGGAAGGGATAAAGGAAAATAAACATAGGTGATCAAGAGTCACGGTTCTTATGTCTATAAAAGCCCACACAAATTACCACAGAGCAGAAGACTCTTACACCCTCCTTGAGGACTGTGAGGAGATTTCTCCTTGGAGCTAGATGTAACTCCAAGTTAATATCCTGGGGATTGAGAGAGAGGATTTTGATGTCTACTCCCTTTCAGGAATTGGTGGTAAGAAACATTGCATCCTCAGTTATACTAATTCTTAGCTAGCTGTAATTTTATGATACCTTTAATTTCATGTGAATTAATACTAGAATTCCCTTTTCTTTGTCTTATCACTGTGCAGCAATAGTCTGTTTAAAGTCTCATGTCTGTTAGTTTTGTGTCTATTAATAAATAATACATTTTATAATAGACCGAGTCAGCCATTATTGAAGAGCTTGCAAATCAGAGTGGTTTTTGGGGTGCTGGCCACCTCAATACAGCTACTGCCTGCTGCCAGAGGTCTGGGTAATAGGCAAGGGCTGATTTAAACCTACATCATCCATTCATAACACAAAGGTATCTTGAATCTTATCCCAGCACTGAGTTAAAAATAAGGCTTTTTCCCCCCAATATGTTGTTAGCTCATAAAGCAACTCTCAGCATGGTAGCTCACAATAAGTCACTTCTCCAGCTTCTCACTAGTCAGTTGATGGATCAGGAAAATATGCTTTTCAATGAAACAATTTCCTGCCATTTTAAGATGCTGTCATTTATCTTATTTGAACTTCTAGAGGTGCAAAGTCATTTTCAGTTAAGTGAAAACAGTCCTCGAAGTGTTCAAATGACCTTTAAATTAAAGTGTTTAAGTAACATAAGTCTGTAACTAATTGAAAGTAGTTTTTAGAGGCAGGAGCATTAACAACACTTGCATCTTTGTATCATAAGCCACCTTAGCACAGTTACTTCATTTATGAATCTAATGTGAGAGCACAGCATATGGAATCCAGGTTATAGAACGGCCTGTGGAAAATCAATATTACATGACAGATATCTGCCCCTCAAATAGCTTCAGTCTTCCCACTCACCTAGAAAATTTACTCTTTTCTTTAAATCTAATGTCTTGCCTTCCAGTTTAACAGGATTCCTATTTGACCCCAAATAGGGGGGTCAAATGAAGTACAAATGAAGGTACAAATGAAGTACTTCTTTATCAATCTGTAGCTTGGTTCACACTCTGTGGAAGATAGTCTCTGCACTGGTTAGCCACTGTTAACACCTGAGCTTCTGGTGTGTGCTGTGGCCTCTGGTTCAAATCCTATCTGATTCCCTAAACCTAAGCGAGCACTTATGCAGATGTTTCTGTCTGACACCTAAATTCTGAGACCTGAAAACCTACATAAGAGTGAAAATTTGAGACCTATTCCCATCTGTGTTTTCCCAGTGCGGGTAACCAGAGAACTGACCCGTACAACAAAAATAACCTTTAGCCTAGCATTTTCAGTTCTAATGGATGTACATGGATGCACATCCTCTGTTATGACCAACTCATGAAATGGGGTAACTCAAGTTCTTGTTAATAGATCCCTTGGGCCACATTAGAGTGAAATGACAGTGAATGTCTGGTCTTTTTATAGCTGTATCTATATAATCTATACATGTATGGCAGGTTTATTTTAGAACTATTTAGTTGCAATTGAAAGGAGCTATAGAGACATTTCGATTATTATCTATAAAAATATAACACTATGAAAGTATAAAATATTAAGAATATAAGGAAAAGAAAGAAGGAAAAAGAAAGGATAAGAGCGCAAAGTGGAAAGATATCACCTTCCATGGATGCAATGACAAGGTTTGATTGTTGCAATTTTGATGGCTGTTGGTTGAGGTCTTGGTCTGTTGGGAGTGGAGAAAGACCACAAAATACAACGTTCAAGGGGTTATGTAAGCCCAGGTATAGGTGGGAATGTCCAGGTACCTCCCATGGCAGTGGAGTCTTACACTGTCTGATGTAACACTGTGGATCATCCACAGTCCTCGGGTGGAAAGCCCCAGAAGTGAATCTGGGGACCCTTGAGGGGTCTTTGGTGTTTATGAGTCCTTCTAAGACATTACAGCTGCATCTCATGCCAGTGTAGTCGAGCCAGTTATGCCCCATCAGAAGGGATGAACACCTTCAGGCCTACATGTAAATGCCCTGATACTTCTTCCCAGGGGGAGTTTTTGCACCTGAGCCTTATCAGGAGGACATTGGCATGGTGAAAACCATTACCTCACCCCACAGGATGTATTTCTTATTGTCCTTTTCCCTGGTCTGGCCCAAAACCCAGCCTGTTGTTAAATAAAGGTCAGTTTATCATGGCCATACTCTGTCCGGGGTTCCAACAATTCTCCGGTGGTGGGAGCTCTCCATGAGTTGCTCTTATGCAGATCAGAGGTTTCATTGCCATGCACCCAAAAATTGTTCTCATCACTTTCGGCCACAGAAGGTGCAAACCTGGCCAGCAAAGTACCCTGCAGTTTGTGCAAATGTCTGATTATTTAGGTCATTAACATTTAAGATTTTGTTCTCTCGCATTCTCTGACAAAAAAAACTAAAAACAAATGGTTCAAAAATTGCTGTCTAACTGAAGACTTAGTATTGCTGAAATGCTTGAAAGTCATTTGCGTGGATAGTTACATCAAGCTCAGTGAGGACACAGTGAAGAGGTCGTAGGAAAATTCTTGTCTCCGATAGGCATCATCAATAACTTCAGGATCAGCTACACATTAAACAGAATCCAGTCATACTGCTGTTGTTCATGTTCTGTACACAATAATTTCCACTCAATTTTTCACCTCTGCTTAAGCCCTGATTTGTCTAACCTACGTTTATGTACCTAACAGAGGTACTTCAGTAGGAAATGTAAGCATACTTAACAGCTAAGGAGAGAGAAAGGCACCTCCACAGAGGTGGAGATAATAATTCAGAATTAAGATGGTCTCAACCCACCATAGAGGCTTGTCTCTCTCCTCTGACAACAGCCAGTGCCTACAGCAATCAGGGTCCCAAATTAGGTCCTCAGCTAATTGGGTCAACCAGGATCCATCTGGGACTTTTTCTTAAATTAGATTTAGCATTGCTGCTCTCTTTATTTTTGCTTCTTTTTTACACTACCTGAGCAGTAAATTCTTACACTTGATTAGTTTTTGCTCTGTGCTAAAATTTAATATAATAACACAGTATAAGCAAATAGGTAGGTGATATTGTGCTGTGATCCTGTCAGACTTTCTAAGCCAATTAGGGTTAAAGAAGATCAGTTTTATGCCTGCAGGGAGTAGGGGTAACCAAACACTAAATGATTCAGAGAAGCAGCAGAGAGTGTGGTAGCAGGAGCGAAAGGACTGCCTTGAGTCTTTGTATTAATTTCAAAAATACAGTGGAAGAAAACCCATGTATTAATTTAAAAAATACAGTGGAAGAAAGCATGCATGAAACTAAGACTTCAGCTTCCCAGCCTATGTATAAATGCTGATTTCAACCTGCAATATCCCTGGTGGCGATAGCTTCCCAGAGGGTGTCATCTTATCTGCTGGAGAGCTGTACGCCTACAAATGCTGACTTGTACTTGCTGTATTGGCAGGGACTGCGGGGATTAGGCCAGAATTCACACATGTGGTTGTTAAATGCCTAAGCTGAACCTTCCAACAAATGTTGCACACATATCTTCAACACAGCAGGAACAATTATACATGAATATTATGCTTCTTTTTCAGGAGGAATGTTGACACTAATTCTTCTAAAAAAGGAACGAGCACAGGGAGTCTGCTGACTACAGCGCAGGTGAAATCCATAAACAAATGAGATTCTATCACTACAGGAAGGAGAAGTCAGACAGTAATGATATGACAGTGTGCACCAGTTGCGAGATATCTGGGAAGAAAAAGAGCAAGGTTTAAATCACAGATGTAGCAGTTCAACATCCTTTCTTACACATTACATATCAGGTGTCATGTTCAAATACCAGAGAGATAAAAAACTGTACAAGGATGTATGCAGGAGACCTCTATACACCCAAATGCTATATATATATATATTTTTTTTTTTTAAAGGGTGAACCAAAATAATGTTATATAGAAGAAAAGAATTATTTTCTTGGGCTAAAAAATAAATCTGTAACACATTGTCTCCTTAGTTTGTTTTCTTGTTTCCTAATCTGTAAAACAGGAATGATAATTTCACCCTGTCACCTACTAGCTGCACAAATTCCCATTCAGAGATTTTAAGGCCAGAGTCTCAAATAGTCCAGCATATCTGGACTATTTTTGTATGGAAAAAATTCATTCATTATTCTTGAATTTAGCTTAACAATTGGAATTTGAATAAGCAGTTGCCTCTTACGAAAAAAAGGTCTGAGCTTTCTTGGAAGACTATAAGACATTTCACCCTGTCACCTACTAGCTGCACAAATTCCCATTCAGAGATTTTAAGGCCAGAGTCTCAAATAGTCCAGCATATCTGGACTATTTTTGTATGGAAAAAATTCATTCATTATTCTTGAATTTAGCTTAACAATTGGAATTTGAATAAGCAGTTGCCTCTTACGAAAAAAAGGTCTGAGCNCAACAATTCTCCGGTGGTGGGAGCACTGCATGGGCTGCTCTTATGCAGATCAGAGGTTCCATCACCATGCACCCAAAAATTGTCCTCATCCNTTGAATTTAGCTTAACAATTGGAATTTGAATAAGCAGTTGCCTCTTACAAAAAAAAGGTCTGAGCTTTCTTGGAAGACTATAAGACATGGAGTCTGTCTTCTCTGATGGCTTTTGATTAAAAATAAATGTCTCTTTTCCAGCTTGAATCGATCTAGCTTCAGTCACTGTTTCTGGAGATGTGTTTCTTTCTTAGTCTGTAAATCTCACAGGGGGAGCACAGTGGGCCTTGAACTCGATACCACGAGATAGCCATGTAATAAGAGCAGGAATGGTTCTTCATTTTACTCAGCTGCAGTAATTTTTGATGTGGGAAAGTGTGGAGGAAGGGTTTGATCTAAAAGCATTTGGGTTGCCAGCATTTCTCAGCCTACCTTAAATTTATTAATGTCTCCACTTTCAGTTGGTAAAGGGGGAAACAATGATATGTCACATTACAGGGCAATTTGAGACTGTTCATTATAAGTGTACAGGAGATACTTTCTCAGCAGTCCTAGCATGAGAACAGAATGCAATCTAAGAGTAACAAATCACTGCAATTACCCAATGATCAAAAAATTAATTAATATAAAGAATAAAAAAGCCTAACAATTTTAATTTATTTTTATCCTTTCAGACATAAAAATGACATAAAGGCAGAGTCATTACACTGTGATTTTCACCTGGTGAACAAACAAATCTCTGCTAATAATTTTCGACTCTTCCTTTGCTATAGTTGAACCAGTTTATGTTCTTTCTACTTGATGGTTTGTTGAGAATTAAAAAATAGGGTAGACTTACATAACCACCCCCGTGTATTATAATATGGGTATGTTGACAGAGGTAGATTAATGTCCATGTTTGGCACAGTGCCTCTCTGCCATGCAAAGACTAATGCTTTAAAAAAAAAAAAAACAAAACAACTCAAAACCAATCCAAACCAAACCAAATCAAACCAAAAACCCCTCAGACTAACATGCTGCAGCTTTTTAAGCTTCTGTCAGTTCTGCTACTCTACTTTCTAAAAAAAGGAACAGATGTGGATTCGGGCATTATTGACTTGTGTAAATATTTGTGTAAAAGTAGGAAAACCTGAAATTAGTTGACCTCCAGTTTGATCTCTCTCGTCCAGTATTGTAGCTGGATGGTAGATGCTGAAAGCAAAGGAGAGGAACATTTTTACTTCCTCAGACAGAAGAAGAGGTAAGTGATGCACCTATAAGTCTAGGAAGGGCACATCTTCCCTTGCTATAGAATAAATAGCAGTGTTCCCCAGGGTCAGTATTGGCCCAGTCCTGTTTAATATCTTTATCAATGATTTGCAGTAGGGGATTGAGTAGTCCCTCAGTCAGTTTACAGACAGTTTGCAGACAACACCAAACTGGGAAGGTGAGTTGATCTGCTGGAGGGAAGGAAGGCTCTGCAGAGAGATCTGAACAGGCTACATCAATGGACTGAGGCCACCTGTGTGATGTTAAACAAAGTAAAGTGTTGGGTTCCACTCTTCAGTCACAACAACTCTGTGAAATGCAACGAGCTAGAGAAGGAGTGGCTGGAAAGCTGCCCAGTGGAAAAGGACCTGGAGCTGCTAGATGACAGGGACTGAATATGAGCCAGCATGGAAGGTCAATGGCATCCTGGCCTGGATCAGCAGTGGTGTGGCCAGCAGGACCAGGGCAGTGACCGTCCCCCTGTACTCAGCACTGCTGAGGCCACACCTCGAATCCTGTGTTCAGTTCTGGGCCCCTCACTGCAAGAAAGGCACTGAGGGGCTGGAGCGTGTGTCAGGATTAAGAGAATGCAATCAAAATACCTCAAAACACTGTCAAAGAAGAAAGTTTCTGTAAAATAAGCCACCACAACAGGCACAGAGGGGGAATGGGAAGGCCCTAATTTCAGGTCTAAATGAGGTGAAAGATTTGGAATTAGCACACTGGACATAATGCCACTGTGCAGAGAGTGGGAGAAGCACAGATGGTAACAACAGGATGCTAAGCCTGGTGAGGCAGATCTAGGTAACCTATGCAGAAAAAAATTCCCATTGTGACAAATTGTATACATGCCACCCCAGGTTGTGGAACAGCATGCATGCCTCTGGATACCCAGGACTTGGACTGTATAAAAGTTCTTTCTCCAGAAGAACGCTCTGGGGGTCCCCACCACTGACAGGACCAAAAGAAGAAGGGCTGGTTGGATGCTGCAGGAATCCATGTGATGGTGACTATAATCTGCCTCTCTTTCTCTCTCTTTTTCTTCCCCTCCTCTTTTCCTAGTTCACTCTCTCTCTCCCTCGCATTTACTGTAAAATAAAATCCCTGCTATTGACTTTGGCCTATGGTCCCATTTTCACCTAATTTAGGAAGAGACATGTTTTATAATCAGACCCTAACAAAATTTCAGGAGTGGGAGCATAACATTAGTTTTGTGTCAGAAGTGGGAGCATAAAAGCCTTTCCAGAGAAGTGCAACGAAGCTGAGAGAGGGTCTAGAGCACAGGTCCTATGAGGAGCAGCTGAGGGAGCTGTGGGAGTTGTTTATCCTGGAGAAAAGGAGGCTCAGGGGGACCTTATCACTCTCTACAACTGCCTGAAAGGACGTTGTAGCCAAGTGGGGGTCGGTCTCTTCTCCCATGTAACAAGAAACCAAGAGGAAATAGCCTCAAGTTGTGCCAGGGCAGCTATAGCTTGTACATCAGAAAAAAATTCTTCCCAAAAAGGGTTGTCAAACATTGGAACAGGCTGCCCAGGGAAATGGTGAAGTCACTGTCCCTGGAAGTATTTAGGAGATTTGTATATGTGGTGCTTAGAGATGTGGTTCAGTGGTGGTCTTGGCAGTGTTAGGTTAATGGTTTGGTTCAATGACCTCAAAGGTCTTTTCCAACCTAAACGATTTTATGATTTTATTTACTTCCTGTTTTGAAGTAGTGACGCATTTGGTAACAAAGTCGGAAAAAAAAACCGAAACAAACCCCCAAAATGTCCTTTAAAGTCTTTCTTTTTAGGTTGTCATCAAATAAAAATATCATTGATTATCACCCTAGTCATATGCAGTTAAATTAGAAATGCTTATCTCCTGCTTCTGACAATTTATACCACAAGTTACAGTATGATAACATTATACCTGAAAGATATTATATATGAGAGCACATCACACTATCCTGCTTTATATATTTCTGTCTCAGGAACAAGTACATCCTTGATGAGGACGGTTGCAAGAGCTGAGTTCACAGAGCCATGTTTTACCAAGAATTCCGAGAAGTATCTGAGAATTAGAACATAGCGAATAATTGTAGCTATGGAATGATTTTAACTACACTTGGTTTTGGAATATATTTATATTGAGTATTTTCTCTGTCATAATCCAAAGACTATTGTACACTTTCTATTTCCACTTTCAGATTTTTTTTTTATTTCTGTGTATTTTCTTTTTGTTTTCCACAGAAAACTTTTAACAAATGTTAAGATTCTCATCACACATATAAGGATGTTTATCAACAATTTGAAATGTTGTTTTTCAGAAAGTCTTGGGGGGTATTTTTTGTATTTTTTCAAGCTTTAGTATGAAAAACATGTCTTTGGATGGTGAATTAATAATCTATTTATTGATCACAGTGTCAAAGCTAGAGTTTTAGAAAACAAGAGATATCAAGAAAGTGCATACAAAGCTCAGCAGCTTGTACAACATGATTGCTGACACGTCTAAAATACCAAGAAACTACTTTTTAATACAAATTAAAAAAAAAACCAAACAAATCAGAAAACAAAAACAAACAAAAAAACCAACCCAAAAGCCATACGGAAAAGCAAAGGAATGTCTAAAAACTGAAAAACTAATTTGAAATGAAACACTTAAAGGACTGCTCAAAATGTGATTATAAATAATCCACATATTTTCTTATTTACTAGTAAAAAAGTGCCTGTCATTCTTGAAAATGCAGTGATAGAGCACTATCTAAGAGTGTGGCTACTCCCCTTTCACAGCCATTTGTTGTGTCAGAATTGTATTCCAGAGAGGTACGGAGGTGCAAGACTGCAAATGGGTTAGATCTAGTCATTCATTCACACTACACTTTGCAGTAAAGAGTTTCCATCTATTTCATAAATTATGGGTTTATTTCTCATAAGGTCAAAATCATGCCCTTTGAACTTATCAACAACCTCCTCTCTTTCTTGAGATTAAATTGCCAAGGATTTATTTGGTGAGGTGCTGGAGAGGAGTACTCTGACACTCTCTGTATTCTCTCTGTTAGCTGTCTATCTTTAGAGAACCCAGGTTGATCCCACTTTATAAAAGTGAAGTTACATTTTATGAAGCCCATTATTTAGAACAGTAGTTAGGATTTTTAGATCTGTGTTTAATAGTGAAGCAGATCTGCAGGATTAACACACCATTAAAACTTTTCAGGTGTTGGCAATAATGTGATAACAGCATCCCACAGAAATAAGAGGCTCATCCCCATTTGTCACTCCATTAAATGTATCTGCATCATTATTAGTAGTATTAAATTTGTGATTTCAATCACGGTTGTTATTCACTATTCTAGGACCTGTACAGATACACATTAAAAATACTACAGTTAGATTGTTAATCATTCTAATATCTATTAGGTAATCAGTATCAGTAAGTTAATATCCATCAGTTTAGTAGTTAAGCAGTGAATTGCACATATCATAAACCTGATGCATTCACAGAGAAAGCTGTGCTAGGTCTTGATAGCATTGCTACCCCAAGCTGAAACATTTTCATAATTTCTGAAGCTGACTCTTTGCCCAATTTTCTTTCCTGTGTACACACTTCAAAGTTGCTTCATGTTAAAATGCCTGGTTTTCAAAATTAAATCAGGGTGGAACTTTTAAAGGGGAATGTGACCAAATGTCAAATGCAAGGCTCTCCAAAGAGACTTGACCATCAACATGGTAGAGGCAAAACTGTACAACTCCTTCTTCATGGCATAATTCACTGCTCTTAAAACACAGGTTTGGAATAAAAGAGGATGTTAAGAATCTAATATTGTTCAAACTGTCAGTAAGAATGTGGTGGATTAAGTTAAAAAGCACCAGAGGCAAGTGGCCAAAACAGAATGTTGAGTTGAATGGAATTTGCCAGGGGACAGGTACATTCAAAATGTTTATTTATGTTTTTACATGCTTAGAATCTTTGAGGAGTTAGTGAGTTATCTTTGCAGAATTTCATGGTAAATATCTGCTGTCACATAAGCTGAATCAAGGACCAAAATGGAGATAGGTGTATACTAATTAAAAAGATTGGAATCCTGCTTTTGTTTTAGCTGTATCAAAATAAGATTGATTGGGCCTTGAGATGCTACACCCAGACAAATTCAGGAAGTTCAATCTGTCATTAAAAGATTCACTTGAGAAGTACTAAATTAGGAACTGTGATGCCAGAAATCATGTAGTGGTCATGTAAGGACATAAGGCTTGGATGAGCACTTGGAAATTATAAACTCCATTCCCTTGCTGCCACACTTAACACATACATTGTTTTACACTGGTCACAAACACAGAAGATTTCTCCCTCTTACTCTATATTCTACTCAAAGAATTAAGAATTAGTACTGAACTCCTCAGGTACAGACCCTTCAACAGAGGAAAATATCCAGAGAAGGGAGAAAGACTTCTATAACTTCCTTTTTCATAAATCCTCGTACAAGTGACATGAAGAAAAAGGCCTATTAGAAATTATAAGGAAGAGTATTCACAAAATAATTGTTCTCAGAGTCATTGGATTGCAGAAAGGGCATTTCCATCCAATATACATTAGAGTCAAAGGGTTGCCTAAATTGGGATTGAAAGAAGACTCATAGATCGAATTAGTGACTTTGCAAGTAATTGTCTCTCCTTAAAAACTGACTCCTGTGCATAATATTGCTCTCATTTTCCCCACTGACAATTCTGCTTCTCCATTTTGTATGATAATAAAAATGCTTATGGCTCTCTTGGAACTGTTTCAACTCTGTTCTACCTATGACTTAAAAAGATATTATTGAGAAAGATCTTTACAATTATTCTAGTCTCAGGAAATCCTACGCAGCTAGTGATGTCACTCCCATGGAGAAGAAGAGATTGAATTTATTTTACTGACTTCTGAAGCATGTGGAGAGAAGAATCCCTGAAATAAAAAAAACATAAAAAACACATTTTGGGGGATTAATAAATAATGCAAGAAGGAATATGCAGCTCCTCTGGAAGTTGATGAGTTTTGCAGTAATTCCCTATCTCTGTTACATATAAAATTGAGATAAAAATCTGAAATTCACTTGGGTATATAGTAAAGATGGTGTACTGAACTCTGATTTTGCTTCTATTCATATTACTCCCTATTCATGGTCTTCTCCTTTGCATTATTAGACTTTCAATCATCCATGATTCTGACCTTATTTTATTTTCTATTTTTTCTTCAATTTATTTCTTTCCATGAGTACTTCCAAGATGTTTTGTGAATTAAAACAGAATAAGAAAGGAGGACTGGCCTAACTCACATAGACTTATATAAATGCCCGATGTCATGGGTTTAGAAATTGGACAAGCTATTGTTCTCTACTTTAAGTACAGTTGCATTTACTGTACAGCTTACTTCATAAAGGAATTATAGAATGGTTTGGGCTGGAGGAACCCTTAAAGATCATGGGAGTATCAGGCAGCTGGTACAACCTTGTCCAGAAGATTCTTAAAAAACCAGATGTCAACTTTATGGGTCACTGGGAGATGATTCTCACCATCTGCTCAGCCTTGGTGAGAAATATTTGAAGTTCTCTGTCCAGATTTGGGCTCCTCAGTACAAAAGAAACATGGACATACCCGAAAGAGTCCACTCAAGTGACATGAAGATGATTAAGAGCTTGTAGCATCTGTCCTATGTGGAAAGGCCAAAAGAGCTAGGACTATTCAGCTGGAGAACAGAAAGCCCAGGGGAATCTTAATTTTTTTTTTAATTCTTTATGAGTGAAGGTAAAGAGATGGAGCCAGACTCTTCTCAGTGGTGCCTAGTGATTAAACAAGAGGTAGTGGGCATAAACTGAAAAAGAAGGAATTCCGATTAAATATAAGGAAAACAGTTTTTAGTTTTATAATAGGTTTCACAGAGAGGTTGTAGACTCTCCAAACACAGAGAAATTTTAAACCCGATCAGATACAACCCTGACCTAAGTTCTGTGGGTGACTCTGCTTGGACAAGATGATTAGACTGTTTGATTTCCAGTGGTGCCTGTCAAGCTCAGCCACTCTACAGTTGTGTAGCACACTGATCTAGGCTGACTTATTGCTATTAAATCAGTTCCTGTTTACTTCTTTTGGCCAAAAGCTGAAAGATTCTTCTGGAAAAAACAATAATCTCTAATGTTGACCCCCTCCAAGAAAAGTGTGTGCTTAAAGCATTTTCCTTGATGCAAAAGTTAATTGTTTAGCTTTCCTTCAGAATATGATTAATTTAAAATACCTAAAGACATAATTAGATCTTTGTTGCCCGATAAGTTTGTTCTCTGAAACCAATGGCAGTTCTGAATGGTAGCTATAATTATACATTACAAACTTTCCTTAAAATGACACATATGGAGTCAGAATCATAGATTCATTAAGGACTTTCAAGATCAGGTCCAGCTGTTACCCCGGCACTGCCATGTTACCACTAAGCCATGGTCCCAAGTGCCAACATCCACACATTTTTTGAACATTTATGTGGATACACTTAGATGGTATATGCAGCAGTCAGAGATTTACCCAGTTACTGAAAACCTGCAGGACAGCTTCACAACATATATCATGGGGTTTTTTTATATGCTTCAGATATAACAGGTGCCTTTTATGAAATTGTTTCTTTTTTATTTCCAGTTACTGAAGCACAACCATACACACAGACGTGTCCACTTACAAGAGGCCGGTTTGTAAAGCTCTGCTTTTATTTCAGTTTGATCAAAAATATTTTAATAAAACTTGCCTTTTCAATTAAAAGGCTAAATTCTCTTTGAGATGCAAAGCTTCAAAAGTGTAGCCTATGGAGACGGAGCTGTTTGCCTTTAAACTGCAACATTACAAGGACTGTAGAAAGCTTTGGATTCTTGCTGGGCTTTAAATCTTGGACTATATCATAATTTATTTAACACTACTTGAAAAGACAAGGGATTGTAGAATGTGATATTAATTGTTCCTCCTTTCTTTTAGGTTCTGTATTTCAACCAGAACTATGTTTGACAACGGAAAAACAAAATCAATAAAAGCTCTTCTACAAATAAGCTCACTACAATAAACAGCAATGTTGAGAAGGTATGAACATTTACAAACTCCGAAGGATAGAGTAACTGCTAGTGTTAACATATAGGAATATGGATTTGTATGCTGTACGAGTTGAAAAAACCATTAACCAGGATTGGAAAACACATTCCTTATTCCATAAATATAAATGTAAAATAAATAATAAATAAAATACAGCTATATGAATATACATTATCTAAAATATATATAATATATAATATTTCTCTATTATATTTTTATATTGTAAAATAAATATATTCATAATAAATATAAATGTATAAATTTCATAGCATAAATATAATAAAAAAGTGATTCATGTAAAGGTAGTATAAAATTAGCTTATTGTTACTAAAATGGTCATGCCAGTAAAAACTCCTTATCTGAATGCAACTAATTTTACATATGATCTTAGTATAAACAACTATGTATAAGAGTGTTTCACTTTACCTGGACTATTACACTCATAAACTTCTAATATACAGATTTCCACAAGCCACATTAGTCTCAATGTAACTCCTCAATCTGCTCAATTATTATGCTCTTCTGCAATAGGCAAGTCAGATGGGAAAGTGTTGGGCAGATAACTTACTAAGACTTTCTGCTTAAGTCCTCTTTATGAGCTAGGTCAAAAACATGGACTTCTGATCATTGTTTAACATAGTGTTGCTACTAAAAGGTTTTATTTTTTGAAACTGTATGTTAAGTGTTTTTCCCTTTTTTAACTTACCTTTTGCTTTCAAATTCCAAGCTTGATCTCCTTTTGCTGTATGACAACTCATCTCATTCCGTATATTTTAAACAAATCTTTGATCTTGCTCTCTCTCTCATAATTAATCTATCCATGTGTCTGTGTAATTTTAAGAAAAGAGCAGTGGGTTTTCTTTGTTGTTGTTGTTGGTTTGGTTTGGTTTGTCGGTATTTTTCCCCCCAACAGAGCCTTATTTTGCCTTGTTTTCTTGAAAAGAGTGTGTTTTCTCAGTATGATCCATCATACATTGATATTTTATCTGTTTCCTCAACAGTTCCCTCTGGATTATTGGCCTGGATTCTACAAGTCCTTTTCTTGTATTCTTGTCATGGCTGACGGACATGTGAAAATCATGCTGCAATCCATTCAATCCATTTATACTATAGAAGTCTCTCCTTGATGTTTCATAACTGTGCAGGTGGCAATTGAATAGAAGCTGCAGATTTGGAAGTGATTAAAAAAAAAAAAATCTTTGTAGCACAGTTCAGCTCAAGGGTAATGAATGACTTTTCAGTAAATATCATTAAATTAGTGATGAATTTCCAGCTCACTTCTAATTGAATTTCACACTATTGCACACTCACACTGTTGTATATTTGGAAATATCTAATTAAATTGATGGTGATATTGTAGCAAACTGTTGATGGCAAAAGAAACAGCACAGTACTTGAAATCAAGATCTGTGTGGTAGAAAAAGCATTTAACAACTTCAGTTTTTTGCAAAGCAGAGATCATTTTGCAGGAGATGCTGTTGAGGGGCTAACAACACACCTTGTTCATCAAGACCAAACAGTAGAAGTTACATTGATAACTGACTTTCAAATACTCTTCAATAGTGCAAATTTCAGACATTAAGTTCAGGTGAGGATGGTTTTATCAGTGTATTTAGTGAGTGTAACCTCCAGGTCAGGGGAGATAGAGGTGGTAGATCAGTGGAGTAAGTGGCCACTATTTGTCTGCTTTTCAGTTGCAGTCACATTCCTTGTTTACCCCTCTAAATATTCATTTCAACAAAGACATACTATTTTGGAATCTTTCTTTGCTTTGTGTTGCCATTTGGCTGGTCTTTGTATTCAATAATTAAAGCATAAATAAATTATATTCTATTTTTATCTAATTCTTCCACACTTTTGTATTATTTTATTTTGTGTTTTAGGAAAAAAATACGTACTGGCAGACCAGTAACTTGAGAAATTAAGATATATAAATATGCAGCTAAGAGGAATATCTATGAGGGTTTTTTGCATTTTTACTGAGAACACTAACTGTATTTTTCATGCAGTCCTCAGAGAGTTAATAAAAACTGGAAAGATGTCATGTCAAGCATTAGCACTGGGTTGCAAACCATTCATTAATGGCATTGTTCTTTCACCCTGAAAAGGGTGTTGGATTGGATAAGCTAAAGCAACACTTAAATTCACAACTTTTAAAGCAGTATTTATACAGTATAGAAAAAGAGTGTACGGACAAGCCATAGAAAAATAAAATATAGACCCTGTAGCTTCAAGAAGCATTTCACTTCTCTTCTTGAGGGGCTAATTTCTGTTAATAATAAAATAGAACAGAGCCTTTTATTCCTAGCTATGGGACAGATGTCCTTTTTTAAAGATGGGGAAGAGATGTTGCAGAGAGTAAAGAGGACAGCAATTTTTCATCCAGGAGGTTGAGTGTGGTGGTGCGTTTCTGAGTTAAACCCTGGGTTTTGAGTTCTGATGGAGTTTCGTTTATTATGTTAATGGCTTGTTCCAGCCACTCCCTCTGTTAAACATGCGTTTGTATCCCTGAAAGCTCCTCCCGAATCCCTTCCCCAAGTCTCTGTTTTGGGCAATCTCCTCCCTTTGTTCTCGGACCTTCCCTGCCTGTCATCCCAACCCCTCTCGAGACACCTGTCAGTCTCCCTCGATCCTTGCCCCTTCGCCCAGAACCTTCTCCCTTCCTCGATGCCCCTTTGGATTTCCCAAGTGTCAGCTGCCCCTATGTAAACCCCATTTGCCCCGAGCGGTGTTATCCCTCCCCGATGCCTCCCCTCTTCTCCCGGGATTGGTCCTTGGATTGTACCCTTCCCTTGTGCCACCTCCCCTTAAAACGTCGGTGCAGAGTTTGTTCTGTGACTCTTTTCGCTCCGCTCTTCTGGAGTAAAGACTTTATGGATACAGTAGCGAAAGAGTCCTCCTTTTACTCCTAACCTCAGCTCCTGGACACGCTGTGACCGTGCCCAGCGCTGAGCAGCAGGAGCTGTGCCCAGCAGCTGCAGGGATGTCCCTGTTCCCCGCTCGGAGGCAGGGCTGGCGTTCCGATGCTGGATCGGCACCGACAGCAGCTCCCTTCTAGCCGGGCAGGCGAGGGAAGGCAGAGACTCCTCGCCCTCTAGACCCCAGCGTCCAGGCTGCGCCGTGTCAGCTGAGTAGTTTAAGAAAGCTCAGCATTTGTAGTGCTCAGCTCAGACTGCGAACTACTAGAAATAGATTTACACGGAGCATGTTCAGCCATTCGAGTATTTTGAACACCAAGCAGCTGGGCAAGAGCTGTCTTCTTTAGCTATGATGTTGAATACATCATTAACCCAGAAGCGCACTCACTTCAGCAAAGTCAATTATCCTTCAGTGGCTAAAGTAGCGTGACCATTGCTTGTTTATCAAGTTACATGTGAGGTACCCAAACTAGCTACAACCTGAAAAACCTGCAGTTTCGTATTCTTTTGATTCCTGTTCATATTTTCAGATAGTAAAACCTGTAGGTAGCAGGTGCTGCTTTTTTTTCTGTTTTTTTGGGGTTTTTTTAAGTGAAAGTGACTCAATCTTATCCATAAAAATTACCTTGCAAGTATTCATATCAAACTTCTGTGCCAAAATGGAATCCAAATTTCAGAGCCAAGCAAGATTACTTAAGCATCATTTCTCTCAGAGAATGATTAATTCACCATGGTGTCAGTAATGTATGCAGAAGATAAACTATTTCTCTTCTAGAGCGTCTTTTCATTGCTGGCAGCATGTTCTTACATCTTGACCCATCATACATTTACATGCTATTTTCTTCACATCTGCTTCTTCTGTATTCATAGCTTTAATCCCACCAGTTCTTTTCTAGTGTTCCTGTGATTGCCGAAGTGAACAAGTAAATCCTGCTGTAAAACTCCATGTTCCACTATGTTCTGGCTGCTCTCTGTGGAAGGATGGTAGTTATTCACAAACTGAAGGACCAGCTTTTTTTTGTGTGTGAAGTCAAAAGCTGCGATCTTTAAAGGCTGGAAGAAACAAAGCCCGTTTATTACTCTAGACAGAATGATTTGCAAAAGCTGCCAGCCTAGGGATCTTCTGTTGCCTTGTGTGCTCTGTATTCTCTTGGCATTGCATTTAAATAAATGAATACAACCATTAATGGATCGCCTGCTTCAGTAAGGTGAGGCTACAAGTGTTTTACTAAGAAAAATAGGTGAAAACAAAGCATAGGGGAAGCTAATAAAAAAATGCTAGTGTGTAAGTCTTTTATTGACTGTTACATTGACTTTACCTACTTCTGGCTCTGGGAAGATTCTGTAGTCTTTCAGATACCTTTCTGTGCAAAAAAACATTTCCATCTTTTGTGAGCTAAGTCTTGGAAAAATACAGAGGCAGTACCTGGAGTCCAGAAGCTGTTTTGTTTCAACTGCTGGGGCATTTGGCAAGTCCTTGGCATTGCAGTACGATGTTCTGTAAAAAGCAGCAATCTGGCTGGAGAAACGTTGGCGAGGGCAGTAATTTTCTGTACCATTAGGGAGACTTATGCTCTGGAGTCCAGCCCATCAAATCACAGCAGGAAAATTGCCTGCTAGACCTTCCAAGCGTTGCTGACCTGTGCCTGCACTGAACTTATTGGTATTCAAGCCCTAATGCTAGGACATAGGGAGGCAAATTGGCCTCCTTAATGTCACACAAAACAAAGAGCACTCAGCAAACAGTCTCAGATTCAATATTCAGGTCCTGCCAGTGCAGGAGGCTTGTCTGGCTCGTGTTGTGGTTCACTTTTGTGTTTATGGCAGTGGTCAGATACATTGAATGACAGCATTGCTGCTAACAGAGCAGGAAGAGATCTGCGGACCTTTGCAAAAGGCCCTCTGGTCATTATGATATCAAAGGATACTGTGTGCAAAGATGTATATCAAACAGACTTATCTGCTGAAACCTCCAGGGTTTCTGAAACAGAATAATTAATATGGAATTATATTATTTCCATAATTTGCAATGACAAGCGGTGCTCCAGAATTTCTGCATGTGCTGACACTTCCTTGATTTTCTCAACCCTGGTGCCTCCAGAGTGAGTCGGATGCCAGCTCACCTGCGTGAAGAAGCCACACTCCTTCCATGGAAACTGGTCACCTGTCGTTGTCACAAACACATGGTAATAATTTTGACATTGGAACATCAACTCTGCCTGACAGTGCTGGAGGACACTCATGGTCTGCTGAGATTTTTTTACCTGTCATGGTGGACACGTGCTAGAAATAATATTTTTGACAGGGAGGAGAGATAGTGATTTGTTGTGGGCTGGGGGCTCCCTGGGAGGGTCAGGGTCCCCCCATCATGGTGGGGTCTGGCAGCCAGGATTTGCTCCATTGTCCCAGCCAAGAGCAGGGCAACCAGGAGGGTGCCAGAGGCAGGCGCAGCCCTGGGCATCAGCCACCTCCCTGGGGATGATGATGGGCTTGGTGGGGCCCATGGCTGGCCAGGCAGGACAGGGTAGTGAGGAGCTGGGGACCAGCATCCCACAGTGTGACTGGCAGGGACACGGCTGAAGTGGACAGGGTGGCAGGGTAGGACAGTCAGGGTCCTTGGTGCTCTCAGAGTCCTGACAGTTTCGTCCTCCAGGGAGTGAGATTTCCAAATTGAGCTTTTGTGTTAACCATAATCTGTCTGCACCGTCCTGCCTCTGAAGAAATGGTTTATTTATCAATCTTCCTTCATTTGAAAGGACACTAGACCCATCGTATCTAATGATAATGTGAAAAATGCTGACAATAGAGTTAGCGTGCATATGTTCTCCTTGGTCCTTTTTTCTTTTCAAAACTGTACTGTAGTCATTGATTTACCTCTTGATATAGAAGAATCCTTCCTCTCTTTGTCCAAAATAGATTATAAATGTATGAAGGGCCCCAGTGAGAACTGTTTTCTCCTCTCTCCAGCTGCAGAGTGATGGTGGAGTGCTTATTTAGACAGCTGATGTTGGAGTTGCATCCAAAATAACTTTCATTATAAGACAGGACAAAATACTTGAATGCAACGGTCCAATAAAGAAAATGGTACCTTTTTATATCAAATATATATTGTTCAAAGCACACCTCATGTTTCAAAAGCTTTCTCAAGCCCACAACAGGGCAGGACTCAGGTTGAACTCCTCATGACTCTCTGGAGCCTGTGCATCTGGGGACCCTGAAGACATCTGGCTTTAGTTTACATTCACAAGCAGGATTCCAGATATAAAATAATACTTCATGGACAAAAACTGAATTAAAAATTACATCCTGTGAAATAGCAACTGTATTTTTTATCAGCTCTATATGTGAATGGGATACGTGTGTGTTCTTCTATAAAGTTGAAGTAATCGATCCACCAGAGTTTCTTACACACTCATGGAATTCTTTACCAATTCATACAGATGGAAAGTGTTTTGCAAAATTGCACGAATCCCTGGTCGAGGGAGGCCTGGAAAGTAGGAAGTGCTTGAATACATTACACATATTGTCATTTCAATGAGTGACGGATTACTAGTGCACACAGGGTTGATTGGATTGTGAAATACCAAGGAACATCTTTCAGTGTTAGCTTATAGAGTGCTAAAGTAGCTTTCCACCTGCTTTTTAGTATACCTGGTGTGAAGGGACTGCTAATCCATATGGAGTATAAAGTGCTTGATTAGTTTTACGGACTGTGTTGTGTAAGGGTTGATTTATTTGCTGAATAAAATATCAACTTATGTGTAACACCGTCTGTTTTCTACTTTGGGGACATGCAGTGCCATTTAATTGGCTTGTGTAGATACCTTGCTGGTTTTTGATACCTTAATAAAAGCTTCTGGTATACCTGTCTCCTCACATTTCCTTATAATTATGTGCATGGCAATATGGTCAAAAACAAGTGCTTAACAAGCTCAGAACTTTATTAAACTTCCATTTATGAGCCAATTAAAAAATTAGGAATAATGAAGTCAGAAAAATCAATGCTAAAAAGAAGTAAATAAGTCTTTAAACTAAATTTTGAAGTTTAACTTGAAGAATTCAACTGAGTGAAAAAGGATAAAAAAGCAACTTATTTAGTTGTGATATTCTTGGCCGTCAGCATCTCTTTATTTTGTTTTCCCTTTTCACCCCCTCTTAAGCATTATCCATGATGAATGCTGCACTCTGATTTTTCCTTCAAAATTTATTTTGTTAATTCTATGAAAGTTTTGTAGTTACCATTTCTACAAATAAAACATTTCTGGTTTTTATCCCTTTGAGGATCTTGTGGCCCTAACTCTGATACAGGCCTGTAAGCAGAAGTGCATCCAATTTCTCAGGAAATGTCCACAGTGGAGCATCTTAGTATGTTTGATTTTGCTAGTCACACCAGTAGAAGATAAATGCTGAATCGCTTGATCACCAATCAAGGAGTTACTTTTACTGTTACATTATATTTAAATACACTTTTATTTTACGGCAAATTCAGTGAATACCAATTATTATTATTCAGCTTCGGGATGAGGTTACAAAACAGAAAACAATTAAGTGCCTCATTAAGGTTAGACCCCAAATCAGTAATTTGTATTCTCCTTGTAGGTATTTCAAATATAACACAAAATTACCATTTTTTTCTTTTTTTTTTTTCCTTTTTATTTTCCAGTTGGTGCTTTTTTTCTTTTTCTTTCCCCTTCTTCTGGTTCTGCCTAAGAGAGTGATTAAAGGCTCTAATTTTTGCTATACAAAACATCCCTCCATTGCCTTCTACTAGGTGTTGTTTCTTTGCAATGGGATATTGCATAGTCATCCAGGGCTGTACAGATACCTTAGGATTTAACTGTTATAGTTTTAAATCCTGTACTACCTAGTGTGTAACTCTGGAATTTTTGTGTGGCCTGTTAACTGCTGTCCTCTCACGCTGGTTCGACATAACAAACCCTCTCTAGGTTTGCTTTCCAAGGACACCTTGATTGTCCCAGGCCCAAAATGTGTAAACTAAAGCCTTGAGAGGGGGGAAACCTGGGGTAATTACATCATTAACTGAAGTTGTAATTGGAGAATTAACCCTGATATGCAAAGGAACCAAACTTACAAAATTGTGAAGAGCCCATGACCTGGGGTCCATCTTGGTGGAGCCTTTTGGCTGCCCAGGGTGTACCTTTGAAGGCACTTCAAATACCTACTTTTATCATCTTAATTTTGTCTAGCCTCTGTGTTTTTAGGTGGCCATCTCAAGGCATCAGTTACAGGGTATTTTTGAGATTTGTATCACTTCTTCGCATCCTTTTTCTTAAGTTCTTTAATTATAAATATCAATTAGCACCTTCCTGGCTCCTGGTATCTTCTTGTTACAGGCTTCTGAAGATACAGGAACATAAGAACGGCTGTAACAGGTCAGATTAAAGGTCCACTTGGCCCAATATCTGCTTTCCCTAACTGCCAGTAACACCTAACACATGTCGTAGAGAAAAAGATGAAGATGATAAGCAAACAGAGGTGCTCCCTTCTTCTTCCCTCCCCAAACACCAGGTAATACACTACTATGGACTATCTGAACCAGCAATGACATCTTTATTCTTAATTGCCTTTGATGAATCTTGATTCCAGGAATTTTGTAAAGCATTCTGCATCTTATTCTGAGGTCAGTAAATGCATAGATGTCACATTAACCATTCTTTTTTTTGTTGTTTTTCCTCCTGGAATGTTATGTATTGATTAACTAGTCCAGATATTACATTGTAATATCACAACTAATTAGGAATAGGTTGGCTAGATTTAGCAAAAATCCCTTCTTCCTTTCTCGCTGCTTTTTATATTTTTAGCTTTATGAGGATAATATGTACCTGTGTAGACCCCCCTTTCTCATAAAGTAATGGACAGCTGCATTAGCAGCAGAGTCATCAGTCCATGTGAGCTTTGTCAGTGGAGTCCTGAAACAATTGCAATGAATTGAGATATATCATATGTTTGAGGCCACTTAATACACTCAGAATTTGAGTTTACCTCTAAATTTTGCTGTATATTCTTCTGTAGCAATATGCAGCCAGAATGACAGTAAAACTGTAAGATCATTAAAATCCATTATTTTTCAAGCATGTATCAGGAAAAAAATGTGAATATTTCCCACTTGCTTTCCTCCTTCATATTTTATTAATGTAGCTCTAGTTCTTTCTTGCTGAAGCAGTTTCCTAGTTAAATTTAAAAATCAGGAAATTAGTCTTTAATTTGCCTTTCATTTACATCCTTCAGTTGCTTGATACATGGTTACAGAGTTCTAGAAAGAAATAGCCCTGCTGCTCTTAAACTCCCTTCAGTGTGAACATTGAAAATATTCATTTGAAGAAGCACATGAAAATAATTTCCAGTTAGAATCCAGCAAGATGTTAAAATAAAGATTATTTATCAATTGGTCTTGGATCCAATACTGATACTTATAGGCCATGAAAAATGATATTTTAGACAAATCTATTGCTCTCTGGAAAAGCAAAAAAACACTTCAGCTCATTTTTAAGAATGCTTAAATCTACATAAAGGATAATGTATAGTCTTTGGGTGAAGATGGAGACAATCTGTCTAGCTCCAAAAAGGGAGAAGACAAAGCAAACCTTTCTGCAACTCTTTCTCCAAATCTGACTGAAAATTTAAAGATAAAAACAAATCAAAAATAGTAGTTCAAAGATAGAATCATTAAGATATGATGCTCTCTGCTTACGGGCTCAAGGTTGAGGAGGAGAGGAACCAATAAACCTCCCTCCATTTTTACATTTCTCTTCAGCTCTTATTCCATTGGAAAGATGAAAACTTTTAGGAAAAATGTTTATTTCTGCATTGGTGTTTGGGTTTTTTTTTTGTTGGGTTTTTTTTTGTTTTTTTTTTTGTTTTTTTTTTTTGGCTTTGTTTTTTGGTTTTTTTTTTTTTTGGGTTTTTTTTTGTGTTTTTTTTTTTTGTTTTGTTTATTTGTGGGGTTTGTTTGTTCATTTTTTGGTTTTTTGTTTATGTTTTTTGTTCCTGTTGAGGATTTTATAAAAACATCTATGATATAACAATATACATCTGCATTACATATAATGAAACATTACAGCTCCATGAGACAATTAGCAGGGCTGAGTATCACAGAATAAAATGTTTTCATATTTAAGTAAAGATTTCCTTCAGCTTTGTTTTAGTAGAAAAAATACTATTGTTTTCCATCCTTTAATTTTAATAGTTGTCTTTTAAGTCTGAAGAAACTTAAGATTGAGATTGTTTTTCCCTCCTCGTAATAAAAACATATTTTTCACTTAGAAGTGCAGAAACTTAGTAACAAAATAATGCTTTCTTCATTCTTTGAAATGCCTTGTAAAATGAATTTTGCTTTTTTCTTCAGCAGTCGTGCTGTGACAATAGGTTCTGTAAATCAAAAGATTACAGAAACTACTAAATAGACTTCAACAATTCTTGCTTTGCTAGTCCTGGTCTCACCTTTTGTGCACAGATTCAGAGTCTGGAAGGACTTTGTACCACACACTCTGCCCGTGTGACTCTGAGTGTGATGGTGTGCTCCCTGCTCCCCACCAGACCTTATTTCCCATAACCCTGCCCAAGTGATAAGTACCAGTGGCAGTCCTAATGGATGTGACTCGTCATGATGGCTGCATCCCTCCTGAAGTGGGAGACAGAAAACACAATAGCCAATGGCTAATTTGAGCATGTGCCAAATAAAATGTGGCTTGTATGCAAATATAAGGCAATCATCTTACTCCATAAATAGTAAGGGCCCAGGGCCCATTTCACTCTCCTGCAGACTGCATGCCAGGATCTCCCCTGGAGCAGGGACGCCTCTCAAGGTTATTCCCTCAGTGTGATAGATCCCTTTTTGCATCAGATACTCAGTAAGTGAATTGGGAGAAAGCAAGCTGAAATTTTGAAATCTTTGCTAAGTGATGTCAAGGACGGATTGTGCATATATCATCCTTTACACAATAAACATTGCAAGTCTAGGACTCGGAGTGAACTCAGCTGCACCTAGGCCCTTGGCTGAGAAGGAGTTCAGAACACAAAGGGATCCTTTCTGAACCTCATGGCTCAACAGGAGGCTGTCTCTCACTGATTTGTCTCACCTTGTCCTCTGTGCAGTAAATACTAGTGTAGCTTGCCATCAAATCTCATGACACCACCACTGCATTTACTGCTGAGGTTTGTTATACCAATAAAGTATATTGTTGCTTCTCTCTCACGAGCGAAGTGCATGACTCCATCTGTGACACTGAGAAAATGTTACTTGAATATCTCTCCAAAAGATTCAAGTTCTCTTCGCTTTCCTCCATCCTGAAACTTACCTGGAACACAGTAAGGAAGTTACAACCTGTACTAAGAAATTTTTTTAATTCTACATGTAATATCTAATTCAATTTACAGCTCAAGAGTGCTGAGATTAGGAACTACTAAAATAAAATAATCAATATAAAAGACAAATGAATTTTTGAATACAGTAAAGCTGAAACAATCTCTTCTGCAAAAATCAAAGGAGTGTGAGAAAAAAAGACCAGTACAATGAAACAAGTCTCTGTTTCTCCCCTCCCCCCCAAACAATGAATGCAGGATAAAGATCTTACATAAAACAATTAGGAAAAGGTGGAATGTATTACTAATAAGAGGTGGATTAGGAATTAGATTTAATTACAGATAAAATATTTAATGTAGTTTAGAAAGATTTTCTACTGTACAATGTAGACTGCGTAGGGAAATTTTCTCTCAGAAGAAAAGTAAAATTTCATTATCTAACTTACCCAAGTCCTTGTGATAATTTTTACTTTTGCCTTAAATTAAAGGCTGAACTTACATAAATTACCACCCTGAAGATCAAGACTTGAAACAGAAACTTTAGTGAGGAAAAGAACACATGTTCCGGTCTCAAAAGCCATCTTCTGACATGCTTATCCAAGAACCCTACTTTTCTAAAATTTATTGGGAAAATATCCATATGCAGGAGGATGGTTCACAAACATTAATTTCCCAGATGACTGCTCTAACCACTATAATTCGGATGATCTTCGGTTGTATTAGTTGTGATAATCTTTTCTTCTTTTTACCCTTTACAAAATGGTCTCCTTCCTACATCACAGACATTGAGAATATTATTTTAATCTAAATTGTATTCCAGTCCTTTAATATTTTATATAGTGATATTCCTTTTGACAATATTTCAATAAATTCATCAATATTTCATTATTTAAGCAGATTTTTGGGACTAAGGTGGATCAGTGCCTATAGCAACGGAAAAGGATCACCTTTGCAATTATATCCCTACTGCAACAGTCAAGACACTTCTTAAAAATGCTGTTTCTTCTGGAAAGGGACTGAATTAATCTCTTAATCCTGATAAAGTACCCTCAATATCAAGAATTTCTTCTATTTCTTAACACACTGCACACTTTACTATTTTATTTCAAAGTATATTTGTTTGACTTACAAATATTTTTTATTACATGATTTGTGGGGAGTTCTGGTTCCACAGAAAAACAAATAAAGTAAAATATTGCTACTAGAGTCCTGTTTGGGATAATTCAGATGTATGTGCATGTGGACAAATATGGCAGATAGGCAGACACACCTATTTTTGTACATACCAGAAACTCAAAGATATTTGAATTGTAAAACACTGGATTGTTTGGAGGTAGCTAGACTATTTCAGGCAGCCAGTTAAGCTGTCAAAGAGAAGTACAGAAAAAGAAAGCAAAATAAATTCTAGTTCAATTATACATAAAAAGCTGGGAGATTGGTTTTTCAATTCTTTGTATCTTGTAGAAGGGCAAGTGTGTGTTCACTTGTACCCAAACACATCATTAACAACAAAAAACACATTATGAGGAGAAAATGTGTGCAAATAAAAAGGAGCTATATGTTTTTCAAAGACATAGAGCAGAAAAAAGTGTGAAAAAAATTATCAAATTCTTGAAAGTATTTTATATTAATGGAGATATTTTTAAAATATAAAATACTTCTTCACAGCATTTCTCTGATGTTATTTTCTGTCTTTTTCTCATCTTGAATAAAACTCCATGTTCCCTTCCTGATAACTTGTTCTGAATCTGGCAATGTGATAATATCCACTGCTTATAGCATTTTCCTGAATTAGTAGAAAGATTTCACCTTCTTAATCTAGTCTTCATGGTTAGAAAATCAAACTCATCACTTTCCTTAAATCTGTAAGAATCTACCATCCTAAAATTCAAGGTGTTAACCATTTGTTTAACACAATAAAACTTTGAAATGTGGAACTTTTGTACATCTGAGCATTCAACTGGAATTTCAGGTTTCTATACAGACTCTGTGCATGGAGCTGTATGACCACTGTGAACTATCTTCCCCATTTAGCTAGGAAATGTTTTGATCTGTACTGTCCTGCCTTTATTCAGTGAAGTAGTCTGAGGTAAAATTAAATCAAACACATTGCAAGGATTCATTTGGTCCCATCAATATCTCCATTTTTAGTTTGGTCAGTGATGAGAAATTAGCACTTCCAGATCATGATTCATCTTGACCTAAAATAGACAGCTAAAATAGGTCAGATGAGTCATACTCTGAAAAATGCTGCTCTTTTCCCATTGATTATAAAGAGAGCCTAGAGGGAAAACCATAGATAAAGATGTTTCTCTGATAGATTTCTAATGTTAAATGTGATTAATCCAGCCCTTGATATATTTTCTAACAAGCAACACTGACAGCAAGCATGACTGCAAAAGCTTGTCATGTTTTCAAAGAAATGGACATGGAAAAATAAATTGGAAGGAAAATTGCTGATCAGTTCATGATTGTAATCAAGATGTCATGGATTAATCTCAGCATAAGTAAAGATAAAATTATACCTCATTATTTGAATTATTTGGATACAAAAACAGGACAAGACAAAATGCTATCTGAATATTCAGCAGTTTAAATCTATATATTTGACTTTGATTTACAGTCCTTCTCTAGCCATTAGGCATCACAATATCACTTGAGAGCTCTAGTGCAGGACTAATCAGCAGAAATTCTATCTGTTTGTAAGAAAAAACACAACTGCTGCTGCTCTCAACTTTTTAGCACTTTGATTTCATATTTAAAGAAAAAGGATAAAATTAATGTCACTTCAGTAGATTTTAAATAGAACATTATGGAACTTCAGTAAATCACATCTATTGAAACGCCACACAGAGCAGTACAACAGATGCAAAGTGACTGATACTTGCAAAAGTAAAGCTATTGCTGAATAATATCTGAAATAGTTTCACTAAGCCAATGTAGAGGAACTAGTACATTAAACTCCAATAAACTACTGTAGTGGAGCATTACTAATTTGCTGCTTCTGTGCAAATGAGTTGTACAAGTAGCTAAACTTGAAAGATGACTGAGAATCAACAACATCTGCAGCATTAGAATGGAGATATTAAGCCTGAAGTAGTTGGGTGAAATTATTAATAAGAAGGACCTGAGTAGAATAACAAGTAAATATTAGATCCTTATAGACGAAATAATGACATCAGCTGTGACCTGTTGCTTAGTTTGCTAAGTGGGGAACTTCACAAGAGAATCAACCTAAATCAGAAGTTTCAAAGCTGGCTTTTTTTTCCTAGCTAGGGCTGCTTGGATCTTTCATTCTTTCTTTTTTTTTTTTGTCTTCCATCTTATTTGCTTCCGAGAGGTTCTTCTATTGCAGCAACTGCCTCCAGAGTATAAAGTCTTACATGAAACTTAAATGAAAAGATTATGCTCTTTGGACATTTTTGCTAAACAAAAAAAAAAAAAAATCAAAGACGTTATAACATAATACCAATATATAAGCAAGTCTTCCAACTAAATCACTGGTCTGTAAGGCAAGCTTGTTTTGCGATGGTATAAAAAATATAGTATAAAGAAAACAGTCCTACTGTATCTAGACATTGGAAACTATGACTTTTTAAAGTGAACAGGAAATTCCTCCCAACCTCAGTATTTTCAATGCCCTAAATAATAGACAACTAGAAATATTTCTGTATAGAATCACAGAGTGGCTGAGGTTGTCAGGTACCTCTGAAGACCATGTAGTTCAACCACCTTGGTCAATCAGGGTCACCTACAGCAGGATTTTTGGGGCCATGTCCAACCAGGTTTTCATTGTCTCCAAGGATGGAGATGCCAAGTCCCCTGGGAAACCTGCTCCAGCACTCAATCACCCTCTCATGAAAAAATAGGAAGCTTTTCCTCTTGCTTAAATGCAATTTCTTTTTTTTTAATTTATGCCCATTGCCTCTGGTCTTGTCACTGTGCATCATGAGACATGCCTGATTCCATCTTCTTTACCCACCACTGCCATCAAGTATTTGAACACAATGTTAAGATCCCCCTGAGCCTCCTCTTCTCCAAGCTGAACACTCCCAGCTCTCTCAGCCTCTCCTTGTATGTTAGGTGTTTCAAGATCTTGGCAATCTTTTGGTGTTGTGCTAGACTTACTTTGGTAAGGAACAGGATCATAGAATTCGGTGTCTTACTGAATCACAGAACCACATCCAGCACTGGATGCAGCAGAGCAGATGTTTCTCACCTCAGATGCTTCTCACCAGGGCTGAGTAAAGCAGTGGGGCAGGGGAAGCTCACCTCTCTCAACCTGCTGGCAGCAGTCTGCCTGATGCAGCTCTGGAGGCTGGGAGCCTTTTTTTTTTCTTCAAGGGCACATTGGGGGCTCACAGTCAGCCTGATGGCAGCCCTGACTTCCAGGTCCTCCTCTGCCAAGCTGCATTTTGGCTGATTGACCCTAGCCTGTCCTGGTGTTTGAAATTGCTCTTCCTCTGATGTATTTCCCTTTGTTGAATTTAATGAGATTGTTGTGTGTAACCTCTGTAGGTTCCAGTGAATGTCATCATACCTCCCTGATAGATCAGACACTCCTTCATGTAGATGTTTCATCTACAAACATGCTGAGGGTGCAGTCTGTCCCATCATCCAGGTGATCAGTGAAGGTGACACTGCTGGCTACAATACTAAGTCTTGGGACAAAGCATTAGTAACTGGCCTCCAGCTGGACCTTGTGTTTCATCACAATCCTTAGAGTCAACAGTTTTCTGAGGCTGGGAGCCCAAGCTACTGCTAATTCTTTACTGAAAAATCAATGTTTTTGTGTTTCACTCTTTCCAAATACTTGTACTGTGCAAAAATTCTTTCAACGTATATTTCTGGACCAACCGAAAAAGAAACAAACCTGCACTGAGCTTAATTGTTTAGGAACAAATCAAAACAAAAACACATGGAACTTGGAGGCAGAGAATAATTGGGTGACATCACAATGAAAGCAAAACTGAAGAAAGAGATAGGCTTTGCACAAAATCATTATTGTCCTTCTACTCCAGGCTCCACAACAAAGAAAAGAGACAATTGAAGGTCAAATGCCATCCTGTAGAAAATAGTTTTACTTAGCACATAAACTAGAGGTTAAACAGAAAAAAGAGTAAAATCTATCTGACCTAAGGCAGAGAGACTGTATAAGCATTTCTGATAGCAGCTGCTGAAATCAGATGGGAAAAACATCATTATACATTCTTAAAGATATCCAGAAACAGGTCAGAAACCAAGACACTGCTTGTGATGTCCAGGTAGATAAGTTCACTGCTTTTACAGTGAAGAGTATATGTAGGTTTAAAACAATTGCTTTTTACTGGGTTTGTGTGGCAAGGTTTTGGTAGTCAGCAGGCTGCAGGGTTGGCTTCTGTGAGAAAAGCCCAGGGACTGCCCTGTGCCCCACACAGACCTCTCAGATGTCTCCAAACCAGACCCACTGCTGGCCAAAGCTGAACCCATTAGTGATGCTGGCAGCCCCTCCCTGAAAACATATTTAAGAAATTATAAAAAATATTGTGTGGGAGCTGAGAATGGAGTAAGAAAAAATATGGAAAACAGCCCTGCAGATCTCAAGGTCTGTCTGAAGAAGGAAAGGAAGGGGTACTCCTTTTTTATTGTGCAATACGTAGCCTGTCGGGTAATCTGTGGTGCTGAGATTGTCTTCCAGCCCGTGGAAGACCATGTCTGAGCAAATACTCACATTGCAGCCCATGAAGGACCCCAAAACAGAGCAGATGAACATGCCCTCTATATTCTCAGTAGCCTTGACTGAATGAGCAAATAGAAGTGGAATGCAATAGCGGTGGAGAACCACAGTATCACTGAATGTTGGATGTTGGCATGGGCCTGTGCAGGTCCTTTAGTCCAACCCTCCTGACTGAGCAGAGTAACCTACAGCAGGTTGACCAGGACTGTGTACAGACAGCTTTTGAATATGTAGACTCCACAATATCCCTGGTAAACTTGTTCCAGTCCGGTCACCAGGGATTATAAAAACAGCAAAGGGTGAAAATACTGTTGCTTGTGAGTGATGCCAGACTTTTGCACAAGAAAAACAATTCTTGAACCAGATATGCTCAGAGAACTTGAACTGCTATATCATATAGATCACACTGATTTTCAGTGTATTCAATACTGGAAAAAGCTATATGGGTCAATATGGAAACTGCCTTGCAAATACTCAACTATGGAATCACAATACAGAAGCATAACATGCTTCTTACCACAAGTACAGAACATTGCTAATTATCTTATCTTGAGGGACAGGATATGACCTTTCAATGCACCTTGCAATTTAGTTTTGCATAATTTAAAATGGGACAACTTATTCTCTGCAGTTGAAAATAGATAATTGTATATTCAGAGAAATAAGTTTGCAGGGAACTTTCTGAGGTCTGCATGTGCAAGGTCAAGAGATGTGTATTTTCTTAGGGTATAAAAGAGACCGAAGAAATGTATTTGGTTCAGATGCTCTTGTATTCTTTAACTTATATTATCCCTTTAGTCTAGGGAATCAAAATACTTACTTTGTTAGAACTTATATTCATATTTAAATTTAAACAATAATTCCATAGAAAAGGATTGCTTAACATAAAGATAGTAATTGGGAGAGCCAATGAGCCAATGGGTAAAACATGAACTGGACATAGATAGACTGTGAACAGTGGAATGATGATGGGGAATTTTAGTGGTTGTCATTGTGGTGAGGAAATTAGTGGATTGTGCGTAAATGTTCCACCTTCAATTGGTGTGGTGATAATGGCTTGATTTTGGTGTGAAAGATTATTTTTTTTTTATGTGAGTGAAAATTGTGAAAATTGCTATGATTGCATAATAAGTGTGGATAATAATGATAATTCTTAAATATATTATTCACAGAGAGGAGAAGTGGAATGTATTGTGTTACGTGGCAAGAGTTTGGTGGCGCGAGGCCTGCAGGGGTGGAGTGTGCTTAAGAACTTGAAAATAAATGGTTTGGGGTTTATTTATTTTGGGGTTTTTTGTCTCCTTGGTGTTTTTGGTTTTGTTTTTTGTTTCTTTGTTTTCATTTTTGGTTTGTTTCTTGTTTGTTTTCATTGTTGCTTGTATTTATGTTGATTGTTTTTTTCCTGACTTTAACAGTGCCTTAGGAGCTCTGCCTCAAAGACTTTAGAATATAACAAACAGAAATTTATTTTTTCTTCATTATAGAAAAGGACAAAATCCTAATGTCAGTAATTTGCATATATAATCATTGTGTATTCTTACACAAATAATTCCTAGAGATTGTCTAGAGAGGCTCTTAGACCAAACTCCTGTGATCAGGGCCATGTAAAATCAAAATTGCACAGGATCACCATACAAATTATTTAGTTTCTCTGTAGTCATTATGTAGTAATATTTCACCATATACCATCATTTTATAATATATTTCCATTTAAATCATGACACCAGTTGTAGTTGTTTAAGTGTCATCACCAGGCTCTGTATAAATAGGCTGAGATTTTCTGCACCATTTTTTCTAGATAGCCATGATTTTGTAGTACACTCTTAATTGTAAAAGGTGAAGTAGAATTTGAAGATCTTTTTAATGTTCAAGAGGGGAACATGGAACAACAAATATGAAATCTTTGCACTTTTTTTCAGCTTCAAATGGGAACTTCAAAGCTACAGGGAAAGGAAAATGCTTTTCCCCCGAAATGGATTTTCTTAAGATTGAATATCAGCATGAACTCAGAGCTACCTTTTATCTCATGTGAAAAGAGTCTTTAGATTCCAACACACTAGGTGCTTCACAGTGTCCCAGTGTACTAAAATACAAGCTGTGGGTATAACAGAACAGCAAAATTCTGCAAAAGTCTGTTAGATGTTTATGGAAAACTCCATCCAGAGAGCATTGAGCTCTATAGTGCCTGAAGGAGAAGATCTAACTACAGATTTAGGTAAGACACTACTTTTTGACAGCTGTGGCGTTTTTAATACAATTTCTTAAGATCATCACATAGGAAAGGATTAAAGGGAAAAGAAGTATGTTTTAATAGGTAAGGATCAAAGAATTTTTTTAAACTTGTACACTGCCACTATGTGTGAGACTTCATGTATTCAAGCATAGCAGCAGCCCAAAATAAAGTTACCTTCTTTCCTTTATACGAGCTGTCTGGAAGCATTTGTTTAAGAAATATTTCAAGGAGTTTCTTTACCTTCTTGCATTGCTTGATCCATTGTGGAACATAATCCATGGAACCCTTGATTTACAGATCTTTAAGCACACTTACATTAAATATCTAGTGGCACAATGAGAGGTAGTTCGCACAAAATGAAATACAGGAAATTCCATTTCAACTTAAGCAGAAAAAAAAAAATGTTCTGAGGGGGATTGAACAATGGAAGAGTTTGCCCAGAATGGTTGTGGATCCTCCATCCTTGTAGGCACTCAAAGCTGGGCTTCAAGTAACCTACTCTAGCTGATTCTGCTTTTAACAGAGTTTAACTAGACACTCAGCAGAGGGATATGTACCATCTTTTTCTAGCTTTCACTTTAAGTCTTCTGCCCAGTCATTCAAGGGAACCAGGAATATACTTGTCTTTCTGAATTACTCAACAACAAATACGGTTAAAAGACAACCTATTGCAAAATTGTCAAGGCTGGAAAAGTTCAAAAGACAAAAAAATACACAAACAAGCAAAATCCACACATCCACACAGATGCACACAGACATACACACCTTCCTTTGAGATCCACATCCAGGAAAGAAAAAAGCAGACAGATGGATGACAGGAGGATAATGACAGGGCAAGATGAAAATTCTCACCATGTTAATCAGAAATTGGCTTGCTTTTAAGTTTAAAGTTATGCAGCTAAATTTAATCTAATTTTCAGAGCTAGTAAGTACTTCTGCTTCATTAGCTTCAATATGGGTGCTCAGCCTCCTGTGAGAGTAGGGTCACCTTTCATTAGGTACTTAAGTATGTGTTTCATAGAGGTGTTACACACCCATAACATCCACTGAACTCAGGAATTCCAACACATATGAAAAACAGGGTGTTTATGTCTACTTCTAAGCATGGAACTTTGTGATTGATTCTGCTTAAATAAATTACTAACACAGTTGTGAAAGAACAGAGTTGATTTTATGCAAGAGCAACCCTTTGAGCAAATTTTATATTCTCATTACACTGTGAAAACAAAACCCAGCAATGTTCATTCTTCATCTCAAGTGCCATTAAATCTTTCTGATTAGCCATACCTCTTCCAAAAAACTTTGTGAAGAGTGTTTTCAACCTAGCATAACATACTGCAGAAAGATTGAAATTAGGTGTTACTCATTTCGGACTTAAAGGAGAACTATTTATGCTTGCACAATTTACTGAAGTTCATAAATTTTCTTTAATGGGAAGGACTTTATTTAAACTGAGGGAGCTCTACTAACCCTCACTGGGAAATAGACTGGTAACAAAGGAAGAGAGAGTGATTTTGGGCAATCATTTTACCATTTGTGATCATGAGTTGCCATACTGGAGATCCAAATGTAGTTATTCCTTTGAATAGGACAAACTTCTTCCCAGTTCTGTATATTTCATGTAGACCATTAAAAATACTTGTACCTAAATTGGCAGACAAAAATCAAAATATAAAAAGTTGGAAATTTATGCCAGTCTTAGTTATGAACTGTTATAGGAGTCCATTGAATTCTGAGTATGCGTCATAAAGAACTTAGCATATCTATCATACTATAAATTATCACAGAATAGATATTGTTAAGGGGAAAAATAGGTGATCAGGTTTAAATCCTATTTCATTGTTCAAATGGGACTTACTTATAGACTAAGAAACATATGTATATGAATGTCAACATATTTAAAAAGGAGTGTAAGTTCCCGCAGTGTAGGCAATGGAGATGAAGCTAATTCTGAGCTGGAGCTAGAATGAAGATATGGAATGATTTGACTCATGTTAGAACACTTCATTGGGAATATATCCTCTTGTTAACATACTTGTCCAGTGCCTGCATGGAGAATTTGCAAAGGAATTTTTAATTTTAAATACCACACAAGAAATTTGAAAGATCCTCTGCAATCCCAGATCATAAGCTGAAGACCAGATAGGATGCTCCAAGAAATTAAAATGTCTCTAAATGTTATTTTTAGTCAGCTGAATCAAGATTTTTTTTTTCCAGGAGGGAATTTAGTTACCTTGCCATAGGTGTCTAACATGTAGGGTAGAATTCCTGCACTGCATCTACTAGTCATGAGCAGATGTTTTGGATACCAGGACACTACCCAACTTATTCACGAGAAATTAAATTTTCCCCCTGGCACATGGTCATTTGAATAGCCAAGAATGCACGAGTGACTATATTGACTAAATCCTTTTCGCTCTAGACATGGGTTTTACTCTCTTCATCTGAAAGCTGGTCATGACTCCTGTTCTGAGAATTGTTTAAATTCACTGACATAAGTGTAAAACAACATAAATTTTAATTAAAAAAGATAAACAGAGAGGAATATTTATGAGATTTATGATATAACAATATATGCATGCAACTGATCATTAAATGACTTTTCTTATTGCCTCTAAGTAATAGAAATACAATTCCTAACAAAAGTTCTAATCATTTCACTCTAATACTGAAGGCCATTGTAGTTCCCGTGCTATGGAGCTTCCAACCCAAGCCATTCTTTATAAAGATGCACACTCTGACAGAATTGTGTTAAACCCAATATTATGTTCAGTACCAATTTTTTTCCCCAGGTGAGAACACATTTTCCCCAGGTGATCTTAGTTTTGCCACAGAAATTTTTGTCACAAGACTCTTCAGCAATGGTTTTGAAAGGATATTTCTTAAGACTTTGCAATGGTAAGTCAGAAGCTACACAAACATTTTGCTCTCAAGTCTGCAATGCTGTCTTAGTTATTGACTGTTTGTGCATTTAGCATTTGTCATTAATGCTTACTTTTAAAGAAACAGAATTGTTTTTAAAGGAAAGCTGTTCAAGACAATGAAGCTATGCAGTGATCAATGCCCAGAACACTTAGCTTTCTTCAGCAGAGTAATAAATATATTGTCATAAGCAGAGAGCTTGCATGCAGTAGCATTTATTTCATTAGATATGCAGTACTTATTGCATGCACTTTTACAAATTCATTTTAGCATTGGCATAATTCTGCAGTAATTTATGTGTGACTCTTATTAAGACTACTTCTTTATGATTGAGTTTCCAAGAAAATGCTCTGACCTTTTCTTGTAATTCCTGAAATGGCTTATGGCTTCCTATTCCTGTATAGTATAGAACTGGGACTCTTTATTTAGACAAATTATTTATCTTTCTTTAATGGCCTTTATAGGAAATGGAAGCTAGAAAGCAAATAACTTTAGGAAAGCAATATTCTTCTTGATATATATCATAGCAGATAGACAAAGAACAGAAATCCACCAAAAGTTCTTCCTTAATGCACTATTTCCCCTAGTTATTGTTTGGTGGTTGTTGTGGCTTATTTTGTTCATAGTCTTTTGGGGGTTTGTGGTTTTGTGTTTCTTTTTTTTTTTTTTTTTAGTTTCCTTTGGGGTTTTATTTCTTTTTTTTTTTTTTTTTTTTTTAATTTTTCCTTGGGTTTTTTTTTTTTTTTTTTTTTTTTTTTTTTTTAAAAACCTTACTCAAACACAAATGGTGCTAATGCAGGCGTTTTCAAGGCATTCCACCTGGACGAAGTGCTGTATCCAAAGATCTTGAAATAAATACCAAAGTAAAAACCCCTTTTCCTCATAAACCGTGTTTTAGTTTTAATTTTAAGACCAGAGAAAAACAGCAGAAACTTAAGAGAAGATTTTGAACAAAATGATTTATTAAAACTTAATAGTTGCCAGGAGGTCTATATTTTTGTTTAAAAATAACTTCCTAGGGCAGACATGCAAACACTGTGGTTGTCAGGATCCATAGAAAAACAGAATGTCTAAATACTGCCACCTCTTCTAAAAATAACTGACCTGTAGCACTTATAAACAGCTAGAGTAACAGCTCTATTAGATACCAACCAAAAAGCTTTTGTATACCAGCTGTCTTCAGAAGGGAACTGAAAATATCCTCATGAAGTAAAGGGCAATTGTGAACACAATTTACATGATACCAAACAGTACTGAGATTATTCATATTCTTGCAAATGAACAGACTTTTAACTAAAAAAAAAAGAAAAAGAAAAAGAAAAGCATGTGTAGACAAGGAAGAGAGTATAAATGGTAACAAAAAAAAATATTAACACCATATGTTCATAAATTGAGAGTAATCAGCTTAGTTTAAGAAAATATTGGAAGTAGATGAATATTTTTTTACGAGTTTGCTTTTAAAGTGTTTCTTTATGGTTTCTATTGGGAAGTCTCTCCAAAATCCAGTGAGAAGAACAGGAAGAGCTGTTCAAGAACAGTGGTGGACTAAGCAGTGATTCTGACTCCAAGGGCTCATGCTGTGTTATAACTGCTCACGGGAAGAATACCCCTGTAAAAGAAGCCTGTATCTAGTGATTGCTTTAAGAAATTCATAGCCAGTGCTAGACCAAAAGTAGGATACAGCTTGCAGCACTGATAGCAGGGCTGCCTAACTGCTGGGCTTTTAATCACTTCATATCCAAATTGTCAGAGTTGTTGAGCACATTGACCCCAACCTTCATGTGTATCAACTTTCTGTCTGAGGTGACTTTCTTTTGCATTCTTGCTTTAAAAGTATATTGGCTAAGGTTAAATTTGCAGGCTCCGTACTGGAGGAAGTCACAAATTTTTTCTGTACCTCTTTTTCTTTCAGATAGGAAAAAGCTGCATCAATTTCTTACATTAATATTACATCGTTGTATTTTCATCTAATGGAAAGGTGCAAAAGACACCATTCTAGCTTACGTAGAATTCCACATTTCCACTCAAACAGCATTCCTTTCTCCATCAAATTGTCTCAGAAAAAACCCTACAAACGTAAGTAGAGTTTGATTTAGAAGAACTCAATCTAAATCTAAACTCTGGAGCTTTACTTCATTCATAGCCTGCACATTCCCAGATACTTAAGACCTGACTGAGCTTGACTGGAAAAAGGTTCAGAGAATAAATCCTGTGACTGTTGCTGGAGGTTGTTTATCTGAAATTTTAGATTGAAGAGAGAGGCATGCTACTTGCATTCACCCATGGACATGAAGATGATTGCTGTGGTTTACGTAAAGCAGAAAAAACCTCAACGAAACGAAAAACTATGAATCACATTCAGATGTAAAATTATTTTAAGAATACAAAATTTATTGGCTATGTACCTGTCACGTTAGAATATTTTGTCCAATATTTCTGTTGCTTAAATTATTCTTTAAAGGACATAATTATTCAGAATATTCCATTGCTGTTGACAAGACACTGTAAAAAATATGGTTGGTTTTTAATGATCGATAGGAACATTTAATCATGTTAGCCATATTTACAATGTGTTGTATTTAAATTTAGAGTGTATATTTTTAGTCAAATTTACTGGTACTATTGTCTAGACTTAGGGTTGGAAGATATTTTCCCAGTCCCAAAAGGGAAATAGCTGTAAAATAAATCATTAAAATGCTGAAATCTCATCTTCAAGGCAGACAACTTAAATTCGTTGTCCAAATCTTCTGTTTATTTAAGTAAAGCTTCTGTAGTTTAGAGCAATTCTGTACAGCTTATTTTAAAGTAAATTCCAGTATTTGGGAGATAATTTTTTTTTACAATCATAGTTTATTTTAAAATAAATTACATATTTTTAAGGAAGTGTGCATATTTCTTTTTTCCCCCAGACACTGCTGACCTTAAAGAACCCAAATATTTTTCTGTCTGTTTTGCACTGCAGTTTCATTTCCTTGAATAACAATTCCATCCATAAAACAGAAATTGTAATGCCTTCTGAAACTTCAAACATATCCGCTCACACATAGCCAAAGTCTTTCACTCAGAACTTTGAATAAACAGTTCTGTGATGAATTTTGTACCTTGATTTACAAGAAACAGAAAAAAGTTGGAATTAAATTTACTTAGAAATATGTTTTGCATATAACAATGTCATAGCAAAGTGCTCTTATTAAAAGAAGTCAGGAAGATTTCACCTTGTAGCAACATTTTTGTAACATTGTTCATTCATCCCAGAAGTTCTCAGAAAATGTTTGGTGTAAATGTTTCAGTTATCTCCACTGAAGAAATTCAGAACCAAGTGTCAGTTATTATTTACAACTTCCCAGAGCTCTTGTTCAAAAATGGTAACTCCAAAGTGAAAAAAAATAAAAGGAAAAGAAAAAAAAGAGACCAGGTTTCCAAACATGATTGGTGGAAAAATTTGCTCCCTTCATGAATTAGAAAGAAAAAAAAGAAGGGGTTCTTTCTGTTTTGTTTAGTTGTAGAAATTTGAACTTTCATAGTACATTTTATTGCCATTTTAAAATGGTTAGCAAGATCAATTTATGGAAAAGGTGAGGCTGTGCGCACAGTATCTAAAACTAAAAACCTGTGTTGAAAGGGTACATTAAATATTCTTACTGAATTCAAGTTCACTATTCTTCAAAATATCCTACTGAATAATCTGCAGCAGTGAATGATTCAAACCTAAATGACATTAGTCAAAAAACCTTGCATTTTTGTTTATCTCCTTTGAGGTATAGTTAATTTGCTTCCATAGTGCATAGTGGATTTGTGCTATAGATGAAGGAAATTCAAAATAATACTTTGATGTCAGTATTGAAATGACCCTTAGTTTCTAAGGGTCAGAGAGCAAGAGACAATGATTCCATGCTGTAAATTATTTGGATAAAATTAAATGATTTTTCCTGGCTTGTTAAATTAAAAGAAAATTCAAAATTTGATTAGCACTGTATACACAATTACCAGAAGAAACTCTTAAAGGTTTTGCTTTTCCACCCTTCCTTTATACTGCATAAACATTGTCTGTGTAGATAGTGTAATGTGACTTCAGATCATTAAGCATAATTTTTGTGTTTCTTCAGGCATAAGAAAAAATAATTCTACAATGGGGCCCAAAACATTTGAATTCTGTGTTTTCTGTGTTCAGTATATTGTTAGAAACATCTTTCCCTGATGTCAGTGTTCATGTTGACTGAATCCTAGTTTGAATCTTAAGTGACAATAAGTGACAATGTTTTTTTTCTGCTTAAATGTGTTTAAGAAAACCTCAGAATCCAAGAAGATATCTTAGAAATATGTAAAGATTCAGATTAAGATTTTAAAATTTGCATTCTTTTCTTCTCACTAAGGTTTTCACGATTTCATTATAACTTCAGAGCCACTGCCTATGACATTGAAAAACATCTAACATTAAGTCTGGGTCACAGAATCACTAAATCGCAGAATATACTGAGTTGGAAAACAGATATTTGCCAAATCTTTTCTGTATTTTCTGTGTATGTACTAATTTCAAGGTATAGGAAATTTCAGGACAACATCATCTCTGAGAAAAGGCTGTCAGAAATACCTAAATTCTTTCTGATTTCTATGAAGTTCCAGGCTCCACTCAGGAGCATTTGTGACAGTGCAAACCTGAAAGTTTGAAGTTTTGAGGGCAAAGAATCTGACTGGATTACTGTGACTCTTCCTTTCATAAAGAGCTTAAAACATACAACAGGAAGTCAAAAAACTTAGTGTGCTACTTTATGGAGATGCTGTGTAGCTGTCTAAGTTTTAAAATATAAATACTTTGACATTTTTCCTTTAAAAAAAATTTTTTTTAAAAAAGCATTTTAAAATACCTTCCTCAAAAATACTTTGTGTACATCCAGACCAAAACCATATTTGCTTACTGAATTCTAACCTCCTCAAGGAAATCTTAACAATAGTATGAGCAGAAAACAAACAAATTTGGGGTTTCACACACCTGTACTATTTTGTGAGCACAGGAATGGAAGACGTCAAAGCTTTTGAGAATGCTGTCACAGCCTATCAGGACTGCATCAGACACAAAATTGAAAAAAACAGAGTAATTTATAAATGTTATGACAATTATAGCAAATATGAATGCTTGATGAACTGTTTAAAAAGGGAATCAGTACAAAAGGTAATTTCTAAATAGCATCCTAAATAAATAACCTGTCAGAAATGTTTAACGTCCAGAAATTCTTAAATAATTCCTTTCAAAATCCACATGAGGGGGTAGATCTTTTTTTGAAAAATCAACATGACTATATGAACTTTATTGTTCATTTTTCACATTCACTTTATTAATTCTGTTCCCTGTAAGACTCTGCCTTCATTAAGAATGTTTGTGCTGTCAATTACAAAAAATTTTCAAGCTTTGTTTTTAATTGGTATATGGTACTTATATAATTGTTTTCACTGCATACATCTTTTTATTTGGCACGTAGAAATCTGGTTGCTGCTTTGAATCAAAGAGTTAACTAATTTTAGGGCCTTTTCTTGTGGGTGTTTTTTTATGTCTGTGTTGTTTTTTGGATGTGTTTTTTTTTTTTTTCCTTTTCAGAAAAGCCAGAATAGCTGATACAATCAGGTAAAACAAAAGATTGAAAAAGGTAATGTAAGGTAATAACTGCAAAGAAGTGGAGTGTTGCTGTTTTCCCAGAAGTCTGGAGCTCTCGTCAAGGACCTTATGGCAGTGCAAAGTTTTGAGTATGCTACATTCTGCTCATCTAACTACAGATACTGAAATAAAATAGATTGTATCCAGAAAGTACATATTTTATTTATTTATTTTAAGGAAGTATAAAATATGATGCTTAAATAATATGTCTGCATGATACATACCAATTTTGTAGATATTATTTTATTTAAGTATTTATTTCTAGTAGTGAAATAAATACAGTTTAGCAGGAAAAGAAATTAAAAATTATTATGGGTATTGCTTTTTATGCTCTTTGCTGTTTCCAGGAGCTTCGAACACAAACAGCTGAAGAAAGTAATTTTAAGAGACATTTTACAAATATAAAACTCTTTCTACAAATGGAATGGAACATGGGACACCATTCCAAAACACGCAGGTGCCAGACATGTTACTTGGAAGGATACTCAAAAAGACACAGACAGAAGCTGAAGATAGCACTGAACCTGGAACGGTGCCCTTTTTCCTTGAGAATGCTTAAAAAAGCTCCTTGGATGTGTTTTAATTTTTCCTTCAATTTCCTTCAATTTTTTGCGATTTTTCCTTCCATAGTAAATATGATTATCAATTACCTTCCCAATTCCCCTCAGTGCCCTTCCCAGTAATTTTAATATTTGCAAGTGCTATTAATTGTATGTTCTCTCTTTCAGGAATGAATAAGCTTAGTTTGTCTCCTGATGTCCTTCTGCATATGCCACTGATTTTAAGCATGGACAAGAAAACTCACAAATATGATACCTGACATGATATCTTATACTAAATATTGCAGAAAGCAATGAAAATTACTGAAAATTACAAATACTAGTGAAGAGTATTATTTCCTTGACGTATTAAAAGATTCTTTCTTATTACTTTTGCTATATTCTGTTACAAATACAATATTTGCATTTGCAATTCCATTTTTGAAGACAGTCTCATCTAAGGGCAAAACTCTACCTGATGTAAGTTTTAGTGAAGACAGTGATGTACCTATTTTATTGATCTGGTCTATGACATCAAAAGAATCCTTCCTAGGTATTTACAGTATTTTAACCACTGAAGTTTACAGTCAGTAGTGTATTTTTAAATTTTCATATATCCTCTAACATAGGAAAAAAAAAGATTTCTATGTACTTCACATTTATTTGGAAGGTTCTCAAAACAGAACATAAATAGGTCACAGAATTTGCACTAGATCTGTAAATTCTCAGTTCGAATTAGGAGCTGACTGCTGGAGTAATGTTCAGTTATTTAAATTCAAACATATACTGCCATATGAAATACTTGATTATAGCAAAGACATCCACAAGGATATGGAAGATATGACAGAAGACCTTCTGGAGACCTGCAACCTTTTGAACTGGTCTCAGAAAGTAAAGGAGGTGTAAGTCCAAATACATATGAATGGCACTGAACTGCTCAGGTTTAGGCAACTGAGTAAATTAGGAACATATTCTTTTTACTCAAGCTTGAAGTTTCTTTATTTAGACAACTGAATAAGGCATATAGTACCTTAAATTTCTAGTGAGGACTATATTCCGTGGACAATCTTTCCATATCTAAGTTGTATAATGAAAGGAATAAAGATTTCCAATATTATCCGACACTAGAATTTCTCTTAACACACTAAGATGTACAATCAGTCACCTTAGAGAAGAAAAATTATTTAACATAAAGACTGGGAAACCTTGAATATTAAATTTTCTTCATGTTATATTTGTAGACAATGAACGGGCCAAGAACTACATTTTTTTCCAAAACATAAAATGATTGCTAACCGAGCTCTAGTCCCAAATGAAGATTATCAAGGAAGAGTAGTTTTTTTGAAAACTCAAGACACAAGTGTATTAGTTCAACCTGTCCTGTGATATTGTGTAAAGGTGACAAGCCTGAGAAACTCACAACATAAATTGCGAAAAACCAAATGTGATTCATTTAAATTATTGACATCTTAAATCAACTAAGGTTCCTAAAAATAAATTGAAGGAAAGGTTAACAATTGGATGTCTTAGTTTCTAAAAAATTTATCAATGTGACAGATACAAACAAAATGTTTGTTTTCTCGCCCAGTTTTAATGTTAGAGGTTCCAGAAAGCTGAAATTAACCCATGCTGGAAGCCTTTTTCTTTCAATGGAGGAGGACTGAAGAGACAGTCCTGTATTACAGGACTAACACAAAGTAAAATTTCAGAGGTTTCTATACTTTGGGGGTTTTTGTGGTTTAAGCACATAAAGCCACATGCAATTAACCTTGCTCTTCTGCTGAGAAGCAACCTGGTGGCAATCCTGTAGGGTTTCCTGATTGCCTGCTGTGAGCACTAAGGCCAAAGTTTGTAGGTTTTTGTCAAGCACTTCCACGTGTGAATCCAGTTTACAATAAGATCTTGGAAGGCTGATAGGACCTGTTTTTAGTCACTGCAGGTCAGTGGAAAACCCTAAAATTGCATCATGCAAGTACACCTGATTTCTGGTGTAGTGTCTTCATTTCCCTGGAGAGAAACTGACTGCAATCAAACTGCAGCTGGAGGAAAAAGCAGTAAAGAAAAATGGTAGTTATTCTTTCAGAGATGATAGGCTTATACTGATTTGAATAGAAACATTGCCCTCTCTTAATATTTTGTTTCTTTCCAATTATCCTTTTTCACAATTATTTTTTATTCATTTTTATTTTGTAACCTCATGTTTAGGAAGCTTGCTGTTTTAGAAATTATGCCAGACCCCATAATAGGAATGAAGAAAACCTATGAAATATGAGGCTGAGATCCTCAAAACTACCATCAAATGGAACAAAGTGACCTAATCCAAGTGGCCTTTCTTTTAAGTGTGGGTTTTATGAAAGCAATCCCCTCCTTTGGAAACTTCAGACCGTGCTCCTGAAATTTAGGACACATCAATTAACACATCATATTATTTAGCCAATGCACAGTACCTATCTTTGTGCTGGCTTAGTGGAATGTAAGGATGAAGTGTAGATTTCATCCATCATCATGTTACATGGCGCTTCTATTTTCTTTTCTTCTGCAAATTCAGGTGCTGATTTTAATGTTAAATACTCCATGGTCTAATGCAAGTATTTTTTTCGTTTTATCTTTGTACTTTACAAAGGAATTAGCTGATATATTAAGATTGGAAGTTCCTAAATTTTCATATGGAGATTTGTTTATTTCTTTATGATCTGCAGCATGGGGGAATTCAGGTTGAAGTAGTTGCAAAAAATAAAATTACTTCACTAAGTGGTATAAATTTAGGTTTTTATTTAGTAAAGGTCCACAGAAGGTGGATAACTTTCTATTTCAAAGTAGAGTTGGGCAGGTATAATTAGACACCTCAACCATCTCAGCAATACTTTCAGTCAAACTCCATGGCATAGTATTATATATAGGGAAACTTGGTTGAAGCTAGATTTTTATCTTAACAAAATCTGGGAGGGAACTCTATACCAGCTCATGATTTATTAGATTAGAATATTTGATTGTATTTGGATGTCTAACTTTAGATTTTTTAATTGAAATGTCAAACTTGAATTTCAGACACTACGAGCAAACCACAATGATTATACCCCAGATGAAAACCTACATCTTTTCAAGGAAGGGTGCTGATTTCTGACTAGTCGTCCAGAAGCTTTCCAAAAAGAAATAACACCACCTTGAAATTTTAGTACAATATCTTGGACAGGTGGATCAATATTTTTATATTCTCACACATCCAACATCCATTTCTAGGGACTGCTTAAAAAAGCTCAGGCAATCCTGTCAGCATGGCATTGCTAGCAGGATAGTCTTTACTTATGGATAAAAAATTCTCTAGTGTAATAAACAGAACCATCTTTTGCTCTCTTTCTTAGGAATACCTCTATCTTTGTTCTCTCCACAACACAGCTCTTAATCACTTGCCAGTGTGCAGGGAATTCTGTGTTTTAATTACAACCTGTTTTCCCTGTGCTGTTTTTAGCATTATATAGCTGACTACAACGCTTCCATACATGTTGATAATTTCCCTTTCTCTCCAACACTAGTGGAAATCAATAACAGAGAGCACTGTATTGGGTCTGGCTGAGGTGGAGTTCATTTTCCCCACAGCAGCCCCCACAGTGCTGTGCTTTGCACTGGTACCTAAAAGGAGCTGATGACACCCCACTGATTTGGCTCTTGCTGAGCAGTGCTGGCAAAGCATCAAGGTTGTCTCTCCAACATTCCCTCACCAGGAGGCTGGGGATGGGGGCTGGGGGCTGGGGGTAGCAAAGGTGTTGGCCGATGAATTAGGCAAGAGAGCTGACCCAAACTGACCAAAGAGATATTCCATACCATACCATGTCTGCTCAGTGATAAAAGCTATGAGAAAGGGGGAGAAAGCAGGGGTATTTGTAATTACATTGTTTGTCTTTTGGGGCAACTTCTACATGTCCTAAAGCTCTGCTCCTGGAAAGTGGCCAAACATTTCCTGCTGATTGGAAGTAGCAAATAAATTGTTTTCTTTTGCTTTTGCACATGACCTTTTCCTTTGCTTTATTGTACTGCCTTTATCTTTCCCCATGAGGGTTTTTTCCATCTTATTTTCTCCCTTCCCTGTCCTGCTGAGAAGGGGACTGATAGAGTGGCTTGGTGGATGCCAGTGTCCAGCCAAGTCATCACAGAAGTATGAAAAGAGCAGAGTATGTATTAGAAAACTCAGTCAGTTAAAAAGAACTGAAATTTGTAGTTACTGTGACTCCCTAATGGTGCTGTGACCATTCTAAAAGTTGGAACTATTGAAACTATAAGCCACATCATATGCATCAGTAATATCAAAGTTAATATTGTGGCACACCTGAAAATATTTCTGAAAATGTAATAATGACCTAGTGCTTTCTCAAAACCTGTATATATTCAAACCTGATCCTAATGTACATAATAGATTTCATATGTTCTAGAAACATAGGGATCTCTGTGCATGCAAAGAGAATAATTTTAACTAATGTTAAAGTATATGAGTGACAATGACATTTTTTTCCTGGAATCATGGATTATGCTTGGGTTTATGACATTCGAAATTCATAAACAAGAGCTGTGCTTAGCCTCATGATATACCTGTGACAGCAGTAGGGCAACTGATTGTTGAAAAGACAGAATTTACAAATTTTATTTATAGTTTCATGAAAAAACATGGATATCACACTGCATGTAATATATGCAGACTCTTAAAAGAAAACAGCTATTTTATAATAGTCACATTGCTTCCATTATTGACTAGTTGAGTGCTTTTAATGAGTCAGGTTTGATACAAGTAGTTTTGAAAATCCAGATGCTTCTATACCCTAGGGGAAGGTAAAGGGGCATATAGAAAAGGTGAAGAACTTATTTTGGAGTCTCATTTGATATTTAGTGTAAGAGGTCTCTTGGGATGTTAATAGGGATGCAAGATAGATTCCATCCTTTCTTGTGGGAGTTGGAAGATCGTCAGATAAATAATCCTAGAAAAGTGATTCCTTTAATTTTCTTTTTTCTTTAAAAAGAGATGTTATTTGACTCATTAATGTTCCCTCATTTTCAAAATAAATTTAGATTAACATTCAGTTCATCCAGTAGGTCAATATCTTCAAGCAGTTTTTCTATAAATTGTTATTGTAGTATGAGTTTTCTGTATTACCAGCATCATAAACATCATCAGTATTGAGCCATTTCCTTGTTTACACATGTAAAAAAATTATTGCATTGAGGTCTCTTAAGAGCTACTGATTACTGGTATTACATTTGGTTATGATATGCAATAAAGAAATGATTAGAGGGTGTTCACGTGAGCACTTTGCTAATATGTTATTCTCTTTCCCTCTTCAGTCTTAGTAGAGTACCTTTGAAACACTCCAAGATCAATTAAGCACTCCAAAACAGGTCTTACAACCTGTTTATAAGTATACTCTTCAAAATGTTTCTGTCTGTAAATAAACTGGGGGGGGTTGAGCAGCTTGATTCTAAATTTGCTCCAGGAACTTTCATGAAGGGGAAAATAGTGACTGACTACTCAACATGCGGCATGTTCCAGTTAATTCTTCTAGCTAATTGATTTGGAAGATGGCCTGTTTCTTTTGATTCTCGTGTTAAAATAAATTTATTTTGTGCAGGAGAAGGTAACAATACACTACATATTTAAAAAGAGAAATTCATTGAGGTTGCTAGGGATCCCAGTAATCTTTAGTTCAACCTGTCCAAAATTTTTTGGGTGAAGTTGTCTGCTCAGGGCCAAGTCCAGTAAGAGTCTGAGTATCACTAAGGATGGAGACATCATCATATTTCTGGGAAACTTGTTCCAGTGTTTAACCACTCTCACATTCAAGATGCTTTTCTTATATTTAAGTGTAATTTCCAATGTNTGGAAGGAAAAAGAGGCCTTCCCCGGATCTTCGTACGAGAAGGCTGGCCAGCAATAGCAATTATATTATAATTATCATATTTATTATATTATGATATAGATTACTACATATTTTTCTTTTATTGTTATTTTACCATAGATATTAATATAATAAGCTGATGTACACCAATTAACCGCTATGGAAAAGTGATGAGATGTTATTCTGGTAGTTTCAGCGATGAAATGTTGAACCTGATGAGAACACTAGATCTACACTGAAACTACTATATATTAGTTAATAAAATCTCTTTGTATACCCGATTAACCTCTAGCTGGAAAGATTTAGAAGGACTTATTTTATTGCCTCAGTCTGAATTCTTAGTGAATAGCTAAAGCTGACTCTTCATTAAAATTCATACATGAAACTTATACGTCTAAAGATACAGCTCTATATGCAGTACAGAGATGTTGATCACAAAGGAATAATGAAAATCTCTTTGAGTTTTGTACAAAAGCTTATACCAAGATATCAAAATTGGTTTCATTTTCCTAATATGGCTGCTCCATCCAAAACAACTGGACTGAGTCCTCCATCTCTTCAGTTGTAGTAGGCACATATATAATTCTTCCAATATGTAGCTGAAGTTTAACTTTACAGATGCTAAATTTTGGTTGTAGGCTGAGAGAATATATGTGACGTCCTTATAAACGTCAAATGAATTCTTTATGATCAGTGTTATTAAAAGGAATACCAAACAATTCTAATTAGTGCTATTATAATGAATACCAAAGGAATTCATGGCAATTAGCTGCTGAAACTGAACAAGAAATGAGCTCAAAATGGAGATTGGAGAAATCTCTTAAAAAGAAACTTTAAGCTACCTGTGAATTAACACAATTTTATACTTAGCTAATAATGAAAAGATGACAACATTGCAAATGCTGTCTTCAAAGCAATGTGATCTGTTTTACCCAGGCAATCTCAAGAGATGGACAGATTTTTGCCTTGGATAGATTTTGGTGATTTTTGTGGGACAGGACAAAAAGAGATGAAAAGAGAGATTCTTCAGGTGTCTCTATGGCCTCACTATGTCACACACCAGACTGAAGTTTGGATAGTAATCAATGTTTTTTCTAAGACAATAAAGTTATGTAGGATCACTGACTAGCTTATTGGTGTTTGACAAAGAAATTTAACAAGGCTTCTGAAAGAATTTCCCTCCATAGTGTTCCATCTTTTTTATTTCAGTGGTGCATGATCTTCCCATTTGCTTCTGTGGATTTCATTTTCCTAAAAGCCTATGAAAATGCTCTCCATGTTGCCATTAGTTTAGCTAAAGCAATGAGAATTATTATTGTCAGTGATTGTTCTGTGTAGTTATGGTGGCTATTCATTAGCTGCAATCATTATTATTTTATAAAATTATTGACTTTCATGGTACCTGGGCAAAAATGGCACATTCTCATAGATCCTGGAGAGAATTAAACTCCCATACAAATTAGTGTTTTTTCATCCAATGCTTGTTTATTCCACATGTTCCTTCTATGGTTCTTCAAAATCTGTGTAACTGTTGTGCTTTGTTCAACCAACAGTAACAAAAGTTTATTAAAGAAACAAATTAACATGTCTTTCATTCTATAAAACAAGAAAATATTTCAGAAACCAGACTGGAAAAGTCAAAGGAAAATGGATTAGAGTTGGATTGTTTTTTTAAAAGAAATCCCATGTGTCTGCATTTATGTTTGCATCTTCACTATTCCAGTTGGTTTTTCTGAGAACTGATGTGGGAATGCAACTTTTAAAACACACTGAGAATTTTCCTCCCTCTTTTATTTGAATTTTCCTTCCAGTTTTATTTGAAATCTTTCATTCTTACAGGAAATCAGATAAATGAAGAGGACCACAAAGAATTTATAAAATATTATTTATAGAATTGCATGAAACCTATAAATTGCATGAAGTCCCTTGATCAAGACTTTAACTGAGGAAGCATAATGCATCCTCTTGGCAGTATAAAATGAAGGAAAACATCATGAGCGAAGTGAACTGAACAGGCAAGACCTTTAGATTGACTTTTATCAAACAGAAGTCTTAATGTGCCCTGTGACATGTCTTAACAATTACCCCGAGTTTCATCACAGGAATCCAAAGGCTTAATTTTCCCTCTGAAGGAGAATACATCATCTCTGCCAAAAGAGAAAAACAAAAGACATTGAAATATTGATAGAGCAAGAAGTGGTCTTCCTTGTGTAAAAGTCAGCTACCACATCCCTGTACTTTTAACTTGTGCCAGGATAGGAGCCAAGCAGAATCTAACTGGTAAAAACCAAACCAAACCAAGAAAAAACACAAACCCTCACAATCTTAAAAACCAAAACAAGAGCTATGAGGTATTTGACTAATGTGAGGTATATTTACATCCTTTGTGGAGGAAATAAAGGACTGATGATAGCTTTCAGTAAAATTGTTGTCAGAAATTATACGCTAAGTTTTTATGGAATTTATAGGATTGCAGGACTTTGGAGGCTATAAATAAGGCTAGCATTAAATACTACTTGAGGATTGCTTCTTTGTAAGGTAACTCACAGGAAAAATTATAAGCTAATTTTGAAGGAAGCTAAAGAACTTGCACATTGAGGTGTTGATGTATATTGCTACACAGTGAGGAGGAGAACATATTGCAAACTTTTAGCTGATGAGATAGGAGTAGCTGTATGTGGGAAGTGAAATATTCTAAAATAAAATTGATTGGGAATGTTCTTATATCTTGGGAAAATTACGATTCTTTCGTGTAGATAAAAACCCCCCTGCTAAATGCCAGTTTCTCTGAAGCAAGGAAATGGCTTCAGTAGCAAACCAGTACCTTGTGTTCTGGTTAACTTTTCCATTTCTGTTGCTGCACCCAAGTTTGAAAGCTGCCACATAGCCTCTTTTTCCTATCATTTTCTGCTTAAAGATGTTTTCCTCCCCCTTCTTCAATCAATGGAATATTTATATCAAGACAAGCAGAAATATCAAAACATTCATGCTATTCTGCTACTTTTACTGAATCTTCCACCATGAGATGATGGTTTCTTAGGGCTGGCTCAGTCTAAGGAAGAAATGGAACTCCTCTGGTTGAATACAGAAATATAGGTGAGGTGTAACTCCCTACAATATGCAGGATTCTTCAGGGAGTTTAAGGTTTGGAGCAGAGAGACACATACTGAAGACACAACTGTCTGTCCAGTGAGATACACCATTCAAAGTAAGACAGCCTGGTTTTCTACAGTGTGAGAGATTGGTTTTATATCGGTGCTGCTAGATAGGACAGGAAAAGATATTTTTTTAGCTATTGTTTTGTCTTGTGTAGTAAGGACATATCCATTATTTTGGTAGTGTGAGTAATACTTCTAAGCATTCGTCAAGACAGATGCATTTCTGCTCATGGACATTTAAATGTGCTTTATTTTAATTTTTTTTCTCAGTAGTACAGGTACTAGTCTTAGACTTCATGCATGGATAACATTGCAGGAGTTCTAGGATTGGTTAAGGTTCCCACATAATTCTTTTTTGTTGTTGGCATGACAGCGATATCTCCAATTAAACTGAGAAGAAAAGACACCCTACCATGTATATTGTTGGTCTTTCAGCAAAAAACAGGGGATGCTGGTGACTCTTCATAACACAAGTCCCTATTCTGATCTCTATATTAAATAATTTTGAATAGGACTGCTAGTATGACTCCTAGCATTTAGAATAATGGTAAGTGATTTTTATGTTTTGATTAGTTGTAAAGACTTTTTCTACATTAATCTGTTTAATCTACAATAAATTCCTGCCTTCGTAGAATCACAGAATCACACAAATGTAGACATTAGAAAGGACCTTGGGAGTTTATTTAACCCAGTCCCTGTGAACACAGGATTTCCTTAATTTTCCTTTAATTTTGAAGAAAATGTCATTTGATTCCTCTTCCTGATTATGTGAGCTGTAGTGGAAACCCACCATAATGTTGCCGTGTTATGCTAATCTTAACCCATAAAATCTGTTTTGGCTCTGCATTCTTCCCTGGCAGAGCTCCATGCATTCCATGCATACAAACATCTAATTCCTCCTGATTGTCCTCACACTCTGTGCATTAGCACACAGACACTTCAGAGAGATACTCAGTCATACACATTTCCAGGAACAAGAAGCATGAGAGCAAGCACCACCATGTTTTTTGGCATTTCCATATTTATGCATACACTTGAGATGGGTCTTGTTTCATCAGTTATAAGTTTTGTCTTGTCCACATTACCCTGTATGCTGTGCTTTCCAACCTGGGTCACGACTTTCTTGCTTGGCCATAAGTGATATATTCCCTCCTCTACTGTTCTTATTTTAAAGTTCTTTTTACCAATTTGACCTCCCTGCTTGCAAAGAAGCTTTTGCGCCTCCTGACCAAGAGGATCTTATTGCTACCTAAAACCCCTCAGTCTTTAAAGGAGGTCTTGTGTCTGCAAGAACCAAATCTTTGGGTTTGATACCAATGTTGATCATCATGATCTATCTACTCCATCTCAAGCCCTATACCCTCACTAGCACAACTGAGCTAAAAACACCTGATCCACCAAACCTTTGACCATCACCCTGGACACCTGTAATCACACGTGATATGCTGCAGGTATTCCCTGACATTGTCCTGAATAAACCACCATGTGTGTTTCTTTTTTTTTTTTCACATTACAAGATTTTGAATGTAATGAACAAATAGCGGGGTTTAGATTTAGTTGTTCATGTGTAGGCACATCAGTCTGCCATGGCCTGACATTGCATGTTTTATCTGGCCTCTGGTGCTTGAAGAAGCACCTGTATTTCTCATAGATTTGATTCCATCTGCTGCACCTGTCAATCCGTAGGTGAAAAGTATCAGCCTACTCCAGATATCAGATACCCCAGCGTACCAAAAATGGAATTCCAGCCCTGAAGTTTAGAAAATTAATCAGTTCCCAGACCACTGAATAGCTGTCCTGTCTCCACTGATGGTAAGGACTTGAATCAGTGGCTTAAATATGGCATCTAGTAGCGTTCTGGATGTCTCACGCTGGCCTCCATCTGCCAGACATAAAGGATGCAGGTCTCATGTGTTCCAGGTCCCACTAGGGCATTTCAGATACACGTACTTCTCTCAGATGATACTAGGAAAATTAATAAATCCCTGGATCTCTACTGCCTATACAGGGAATTAAAACACATAACACACAAATATATTTTATTTCACATTTCTGAACCTAGGCTTGAATCCCATCCCTGTGATGTGTGTGAGATATACTTGGTGTTGTGCATTCACAGTGAGAGGAATTGGGTATCTTCCATGTCAACGTGGACACAATAATAATGCACATGATCTGAGGTAGCCTAAGGTTTTAATAGTGTAGATGTTCAAGATGCACTCATGGGCTCAGTAAGCAGTGCTCAAATCCTGACGCAAAAATAGTGCAGACATAGATACTTAACTGAGTGGGAACTGTGCCAGAACTTCACCTCAGAGGGAATGTGCTAATCCTCTGTAAAGTGTGTGCTTTTTTCGGATTGCAGCCAAAAGGGTAGAACTGAGCTTGTAATGTGTGACAGAGTTTTATATAGTTACACCTGTCAGAAATGTATGTAATAAATGGATTAGTTTGCTAATATCACAAGGGGAATTTAAGTAGAGAAGGAGAGCGCATTATTTTTTTCTTCATCTGCTCTTAACAAATATATTCTGCGCACTGGGTCTGGCTGGGATGAAGTTAACTTTCTGCATAGCAGCCTCTATTGTGCTTTGCTTTCAATTTGTGACTAAAACAGTGTAGAGAAATCAAGAGTGTTTTAGTTAAGGTTGTAGTGCTTTCACAGCACCAAGGCTTTTTTTATTCCTCACTCCACCCTGCCTCCCGCTTCTCCCTGATAGATCAGCTGGGAGAGAGCAAAGTATTGCAAGGAGGCATGGCCAAAAGAGCCGACCTGAGATGACCAAAGGAATATCCCATACAGTATGACATTGAGCTCAGCAATAATTAATTTGGGAGAGGAGGAGGTGTGGAGGTCATTTGTGACTCTGGTAATTGCCTTTCCAACCATTGTCACATGTGCCAAGGTCTCACTTGCCAGGAAATGGCTGGACATTTGCCTGTTGATGGGAAGTAGTAA
>VZRF01004612.1:1208350-1321655 GCA_013396875.1 Vireo altiloquus | reverse complement strand
AAATTGCCTTTATCTCAGTCCATGAGTTTTCTTGTCTTCGTTCCATTTTCCCACTGTCCTTCAGAAGAGGGAACCAAACAAGAGTCTGTGTAGGTGCTTGGCTGCTGACTGGGTCAACCCACTACAGTTTGAGATGTCTTGCCATAGTCAAAGAATCATAGAATGGTTTGGATTAGAAGGGACCTTAAATATTATGTGGCTACAACCCCCCTGCCATGGGCAGGGATGCCACCCTCTAGATCAGGTTCCTCAGAGCCCCACCCAGCTTAGCACTGAACGATTCCAAGGATGGGGCATCCATCAGCTTCCCTGCACAACTTGTTCTGTGCCTCACCACCATCACAATAAAGAATTTCTTCCTAACATGCAATCTAAATCTCTCCACTTTAGTTTAAAACCATCCTCACTTGTCCTATCACTATGTGCCTATGTAAAAAGTTCCTCTCCACCTTTTCTATAAGGTACCTTTAGGTACTGAAAGGCTGTAATGTGGTGTCCCCAGAACCTCTTCTCCGGGCTAAACAACCCCAGCTCTCTCAGCCTGTCTCCACAGGAGAGGTTCTTCAGCCCTCTGATCATCTTTTTGGCCCTCCTCTGAACCCACTCCGACAGATCTATATCTTTCCTGTGCTGAGGACCCCAGACCTGGATGCAATACTCCAGGTGGGTCCTCAGAAGGGCAGAATAGAGGAGAATCACCTCCCACACCGTACTTTCATCCACCGAAATCCTCAAGTCCTTCTCCTCAGGGCTGCTCTCAGTGAGTTCATCACCCAGCCTGTACTCACCTCTGGGATTTTCCCAACCCAGGTGCAGGACCTTGCACTTGGCCTTGTTGAACTTCATGAGGTTCCCATGGACCCTTCTCAAGCTTGTCCAGGTGCCTCTGGATGGTATCCCATCCTTCTGCTGTGTCAACTGCACTGCTCAGCTTGGTGTCATCTGAAAACTTGCTGAGGGTCCACTCAATATCACTGTGTACTTGATCCAACTGTCTGTGACATTGACATTAATCAAGGATATAGCAAATGATATTGAAGAACACTGTTTCCAAGACAGAGCCCCGAGGGACACTACTCTTCACTCATCTCCACCAGAGCATAGAGCCATTGACCACAACTGTCTGGCTGCATGCATCTAGAAAACTTCTCATCCTATCCTTAGTTTGACTTCTCTCAGGAAGAGTGATTATATTTTATTTAGTCTGTTCTCAACAGAAAGGGATTTTACAGAACAAGCATACACTAACATGACTTTAGCTGAGCAGCTGGCAAGAAATATTTAATACAGTTCTTTCTTTTTATTAGCTAATTATGATTTCACTGTCCGCTTTTATTGCACTATCTTTAAGCTTGGCAAAGTAACTCTCACCTTGGTAAGAGCAAATATGAAGTTCTTCCTAGTAGCTATTTTTCTCCTTGCAAACATTTCCCTCATGACATCTCTTGGAATTGTGAAACATGCTCACGTCTGTCTTTGCACTTCTGTACTCGTATTACTAGCAATGACACTTTCAGAAATCAGTCACTGAATTAGTTTGAGAAGTGTGGGATCAGCTGCAGAACCATGTAGGGAAAATAGTCCAATTCTCCTTTCTTTGCCTTCAATCCCTCATCCTCTCAGGATGGATTCCAAACGTGAACACTGAGAGCTGCTGAATTCCTGCCAGCTGGAGTATAGCAGAAGACAATATTTGCAAAGTGTGAAAGGAAACCAGGGAAAGGCAGTCCAGATATCAGTGGGAGTGAGGATGGAGGGATGGGGAAAGAATAAAAAAATAAAAATAGTCACTTCAGACTTGGATATGGCACTTCAAAGTCTTTTTCTGAGCTAAGCTAAATACGCTTTTAAAAATGAATTGTAGCTGTGAAAACAATTCGTAGGTCATAAACTCTTTCTTGTTGGAATGAGTTTTGAAATCAGCCTACTTCAATTCATTAGCCTCATGTCACATTTAAGCTGTCACAAATCCTTCCATTAGGTAGGAAATTAGTTTACCCACTGGTGAACCAGAGGGATGAAACATAGGAATTGTATAACTAGAAATTGGACTCTGCAGAAAAACTGACAGGATTGCTTGATAAAGTGGATGAACTTCTCTGGGGGTTTGTAAATCCTTCATTCAGTCCATGCCCCTGAGCAGGAGCAGGTGCACTGTTCTGACATGAAGCAAAATTTCAAAGGTTTAGTGCCTGAATGGGAGATCAGGCCTCAGTACATTTCAAACCCAATGAAGCTGCATCACTAATCATCTCCCCTCTAGAATACTTTGACATTGGCTTTGACAGTGACTAGAAAGAAAGATATTCCCTGAAGTCTGATTAGCATAGCAGGCAATTGATGTAGTGGAGGACCACCCAGAAAATAATTAGTAAATTATCATGATGGAATTTTGAAACATAAATCAGTATGCAATAAAAAGATGGAAAAGAAAAAAAGATAAAATTAAATATTGACTTTGCCTCACAAAGCACAGCAATAGGTACTAAAAACAGGAATATGTTGAAGATACTGATTTATTGTGACAATTGCAATTTCAATTGAAAGCTGTTCAATTGCTAGAGCTAGTAACGTATGAAGGGCCTTGAATATTAATCACATGTTAGTGAGTAGAAAGCTCACATACATCTGTTGATCTGTGGTAACTTACTAGGTAGATGCAACTAAGTCCAAAGCAAATACGATGTAATTCAAGTTAATATAGCTGCTAATAGAAAAGGAATACTATGAATTCAATTATCTTGTATTTGCCATGAACTAGGAGCACAAATATTTATTTATTATTTATGTATTATGGATATTTATTGCACATTAGTCAATTAGTTTACTCTTGCTTAGGATAACTTGATCACGTTCTCCAGTATTAAGTTGCATTTGTGGTATAGTATTCAGAATTTATTTATAGTCAAAGTCTCATTTTTTCTTTCTTTTCTTTTTCTTTTTTATTTAAAGTAATATGAAACCAAGTCTAAACTCTTAACCATATGTATTAAAATATTCAACGTTTTTAGATTATCTCATTATTAAATGTTGAGTTTATCAGAAATGCTTTTATTCTTTCTGTTTAAGCAATGATCTTAAACGATGGTTTGGAGGTTTTTTTGTGAAAATCAAAATAACTATTCAAGTTATTTTACATAGTAACTATATGTTTTTCTGCTGAGAACAATAAAATAATCAATAATACTAGTAAAATATTTTTATATGCCCAGCCTAATGTGGTCTAATGAGCCATTAGAAATTGCCCTCCCATCATGAATGAAGGTCAAGTTCAAGATCACCTAAGGGATCTGACCATGCATAAGTCCATGAGACTAGATGAGACACCCCAGGATCCTGAGGGAACAGGATGATGTAGTTGCTGAATCACTTTCCATCGTATTTCAAAAGCTCTGGCATTTAAGTAAAGTCCCCAGTGACTGGAGAAGACAGACTATTGCCCCCATTCTTAAAAAGGGTAAAAAGGGATACTAGGAAAATTACTGACCACTCAGCCTTTCCTCTCTGCCTGGTAGGATCATGGAACAGATCCTCCTTGAGATATATCAAAACATGTGACAGACAGGGAGGTGATTAGAGACTGCCATAATGGCTTCACCATGGGCAAATTGTGCCTGACTAATCTAGCGGTCTACGATGGAGTCACTACTTCCCTTGAGAGGGGAACATCTATGGATGTCATCCACCTGGATTTCTGTAAGACCTCTAATGCAGTCCATCACAACATACCTATCTTTAAATTGGAGAGATACGGTTTTGATGGAATGTGCTGGTTGATCATTCTTCATAGAGTCTAGTATGGATCAATGTTTTGGATTTGGGCTGAAAACAGTGTTTTGATAATATCAAAACAATTTTGTTAGTGCTGAGCAGCACTTGCACAGAGTCATGGACTGTTCTACTTCTTGTACTGCCCTACCAGCAAGGAGATTGGGGTGCTCAAGAAGTTGGGAGGAGACCCAGCTGGGACAGGTGACCCCAGTCGACCACAGGGCTATTTCAAACCATGTGACATCAAACTCAGTATGCAAAGCTGGGGAGAAGAAGGAGGAAGGGGGTGATGTTCAGAGCGGGGGTGTTGTTTTCCTAGGTCAGTGCTGTGTTTGATGGAGCCCTACTGTACTGCAGATGACTGAACATCTGCCTGTACATGGGATGTGGTGAATGAATTCCCTGCTTTGCTTCCCTTGTGTGTGTGGCTTTAGTTTTACCTACTGAACTGTCTTAACCTCAGTCTAAGTGTTTTTTCACTTTTACCCTTCCAGCTGTCTCCCCCATCCCAGTGGTAGAGGACAGAGCAAGTGGCAGCATGGGACTTCATTGCCAGCTCTGGCTAAACCACAACATGTACGAACTATTAGCTGGGCTAGGAATTGTCTGGATGGCTATGCCCAAAGAGTTACAGTCACCAGCCTCAGATATAGGTGGAAATCAGTAGCAAGTGCTGTCCCCCTAGGGTCTGTACAGGAACCAACTCTTCTTAATATCTTCATCAGTGGCACAGTGGGATGAGATGCACCCTGATCAAGTTTGCAGATGACACCAACATGAGTAGTGCAGCTGATTTGCTAGATGGGTGGGGAGTCATTCAGAGGAACCTTGAGAGGCTCAAGGAGTGAACTCGGGTGAACCTCATTAAGTTCAATAAAACCAAGTGCAAGGTCCTGCACATGGGTCAGGGCCATCTCCAGTACTGGTACAGACTGGGGGATTAAATGATTGGAGCAGCTCTGTAAAGAGACACCTTTACAGGTGAAAAGCTGTGCATGAGCTGGCAGTATGTGCTTGTACCCATATCCTGGGTTGCGTGAGAGAAGTGTGGTCAGCATGATGAGGGAGGTAATGCTCCCCCTCTAGTCTACTCTTGGAGACCCCACCTGAATTGCTGCATCCATTTTTGAGGTTCCAGCACAAGAAAGACATGGACCTGTCGGAGTGGATCCAGAGGAGGGCCACAGGAATGATCAAAAGGCAGAACACCTCTCATGTGAAGTCAGGCTGAGAACAATCTGTCTCTGTTCGGCCTGGATTAGAGAAGGATCTGAGGATGAAGAGACCTTTTTGTGACTATTTGATGCTTAAAGGGACTTCTAAGAAATATGAAGGAAAATGTTTTATCAGGACCTGTAATGATGGGACAAAGGGCAATGGTTTAAAACTGAAAGAAAGTAGATTTAGGTTGGATAAAAGAAAATGTTTTTTATGCTGACACTGGAACAGATTTCCCAGACAACTTATGGATGTCCCGTCATTGGAAGCGTTCAAGATGAGGTTAGACAAGACTGAGAAACCTGTTGCAGTGAAAGAAATTCTTGCCTGTTGTGGTTGGACTAGGTGACTTCAAATACGCTTCTGTAAATCTGACATTGTATAACTCTATCATTCTTTGAAGTTGTCACAAAAAAATGCTTTTAATATCCTTATAAAGTTTTGACATACTTGAAATATTTTAAGAAACACAACTTGTGATGGTAATTTCACCAGTATACAAGGCTATTTTCAAGATTGTCAGCTCTCTGAAAAAGTCAAAGCAGTATGAAAATATGTAAAATTTAAAAAACAAATGAGATGGGTTTTTTGGTGTTTGGTGGTGGATTAACAGATGGCTGGTGGAAGAATGCAGATACTTAGTATGAGTGAATGTGTTTGAATTCTATGAAAGAAAAATTAGAAAAAAGTTTGAAAATGGGCGAAGGGTGGTGCTATAATAAAAATAACACCTCCAACAGATGTTCCTGAATTTAATTGTCCAGTTTTGGGGAGATTTTTTTAGATATTGAAACAGAACATGACAGATACATTGAAAATGTAGTAAAGAAAAAGAATATGTGAAATAAAAAATATTAAAGGATATCAAGTATGTTTTTTTCAGCTGTCTTGAAATAATAATTTTCTTTTTCTCATTTATATATCTCTAAAGGAAATTTTTAGGTGGGTGAATGAGTTTGTATAAAAGCAGTGTGATTCTTTGTACAGATACAAAATGAAACCAAATCACAGACAATCAGGTAAATTAGAATGTGATTTTGAGTTGAATGGATCTTTTTAAAACATGCTAGGTTAAAATCTTTTCAGTCTTTTCAAAGTTTGACTGCATACTTGAGTAAAGCGTATTATATCTCCCACAAAATATCTTCACTTGTAGTTTTAAACATACCTTTAATCACACTTTATTGCTTGTATTTAGGAAACTAAAAAAGAGAAAACAAAATTCTCTAATACCATGAGAATGGGTACCAAAAGAAAAATCCTCAAATATGATGAGAACGGGTACACTGTAAAAACCTGTGTTAAACATGAAAAAAACTTATTGTATTATGCACAGAAAATATTCACATATGAAAACCTGTTTTTTTTCAGAATCCGTACATGTTAAAAAGAACAACCTTTCAGTGGAGAATGTCTTTACAATGTAAACTTTGCAGACAAAATCGTGTCCAGTAGGCACAACGATGGATTTTATCCCCTGAGGTTAGGAAGAAGGTTTTAGTTAACTCTGACATTACATGCTGAATTATATGTGTTAAGACAGAAATCTTCTGGGATGTAATACTATTTATTGGTTGTAGGGTTTTTAAAAATTATTTATATTTATTCTATGATATAATACATAATAGAAATGACTAATCCTTGTTTAATGGTGTACTTTACTTATAAGTGCAACACTTGAAAATCATGGTGGAATATTAGACTTAAGCAGACTTAAATTGTTCTGGTCCATCAGGAACCCCCATTTCTGTGAATCAGCTATGACAATCTACAGGCTATTGAATGACATCTGGACATCAAAAGACTGAAATTGTTTCTAGAATGAGAAAACTAAAGAACTGTACATTGATTGTTAAAACTTAACTTTCCAGTTGGGAAAATGTAATGGACAGATTTTGATGCTAGTCTGTTCTCTGATATATTGTATTCCCTCAGTGAAATTCTGTCAGAAGTTCAAAATCTATGGTTAATTTACCTTAAAAAAAATTCCTTTCCTGATTTGAAAACAGAGAATCACCACAATTCTTGATAAGGTATTTAAGCAGTCAATTATGTTAACTTTTAAAAGAAATGGGCAACTCATTTAATTTTGAAGTTAGCTGCAATTTCTCGCCATATGACTGTAAAGTATTAGGTTCTAAATTAAAGGGCTTTTTATTAGCAGGTGCCTATTTTTTCTCTATTAACAAGTGTAAGCGCTCATAGACCATAACAGTCATAACCATTTCTCTGATAATATAATAGACTGAACTACCTGAGTGTTTCACTGGAATGTATTTTATAATCCTTCATGTAAATTGGTTCTACTCTGAGCCTTCTTCAATTTTTCAGTAACCTTTCAAAACGTATGTCAGAACTGGCTACAGATTTCTGGAGTGTCATGGTAGGACCAAATAAAGAAAAAAAGTGTAAATATACTCAATATTTAGCTCTTTGCATATTCCAATGGCATATTAGTCCTTCTGTTCAAAATATCCACTTGGAATATCATGCTCAGTTATTTGCCAACTGTGATACTTCAGAACCCTCCCTGTGCCTCCTCCATTCCCTAGGCATCTATTTCTCAAAATCTTGTGGCAATGCCCTACTTACTCAGGTATGCATATCTATATTTATCTGTAACAAAACTTGCATCCAATGTGTTATGAACTGATTCAGACCTGACTTTTCTATCACTTGTTTTTTCTTCTGTTTTGATGACCTCTGATATCTGACCTCATATATCTGATGACCTTCACCAGTGCCTATTTAATATCTTTCGAGTTGTTGATTAAAATATTAACCCAAAAAGAATAAGAAGTTGTTCTCTTCAGGACTTTATTATCATAGATTCCCAGTAATACGTTTCATTGCTTAAACTATCCCTATTTAAAGCCAATTTTTTTTCAGATTATCCTCCTAGAAACAAAACTTTCGTAGTAACAAAGAACCCATCCTAAAATTTATAGATACTAAGCAAACCCATATAAAAAAACACTTTAAAACCCCTTGTATTTCATGACAACTAACCTAATTAGTTATGCCCTGTACTGCATAAATTTCAGTTATTAATTGCAACCAGTTTGGTGTATGACACACAGTTCCACAGTAAAATTATTGCAGGTCTAAAAATAGTGCTGCTTCTCATTTGTTCTCATTACTTTTATAGTATTTCTACTGCAGATTTGTGCAACACATCTGTATGATGCAAGCGAAGAGATAAACACAAGGACTGTTATGCATATGGGTTGGATGAAATACATCCACAGGTTCTGAAAGTAATACTGTCTGGAAATACCAACAGTGCTGTTAGATATTTGTAATATTCTCAGCATATCCTCTTTCTCAATACTGTAAAGTAGTGGGAATCATAGATTGAATATCCTTTGATCTTTCCTTTTCCTGTGGCAAAAAAACCCCCACCAACCAATATTTTTATTACTTATTTCATGTCAAAGAGGAATATATATATCTGTGATTCCTGCCTATCCCTCTATGTACATACTTCATATAATCTCACTGATATTTTGCACATCATGCTCCTTTTCCAAACATATTCTTGTGAAAATGTTATGGTTCATTAAAATATGGATGTGATTCAGCTCAGGAATTCTTTTTGCAGTACGTGAAATTTGTCCTTTGGCTGTCAGCTCACACAAGAGTTTCTCAGTAAGACATGCTTAGACTTTACCAGTAATAGCTACATTTGACTTAAAGCAAAATTAACAAAATTAATGTCAGCTGCCCTAAAATTCCTAATTTTTCTGCATTTATAAGAAACCATTAGCAGAAGTGTTATTGTTTCTTATATGCCAATATCCCACTTACTCTAAATGTCATGAAAATACCTGTGTTCAATATTCCTGTTTAGAAGAAGCCAAAAGTTTAATTTGAAAAAGGAAAATTATTTCTTATGTGTTAGGAGTTGAGGCTTGCAGGAAGCTCAGCTACACTGAGATAATTGTAAAATACTGTCTTAAGAGGGTAGATCTAGGCTTCAGCCTCTCAATAACGTAAATGTCAAAAGATAAACTTCTGAAGTTAAGAAAAATATAATATTTCTTCTGTGACATTAAAAGAAAAAGATCTTTAAATCTAAAAATGTGGAAAGGAAGTAGTCAAAAAAAATTTACTCAATGGCTGATAAAATTTTATTCAAATTTCTCCTTTACTTGTGCACACTGAAATTTATTTCTTCAAAACCAGAAACCTAACTATCATGATAGTCACAGCTCGTGACTATCTCATGTTCATCATATCTTTCATGTTCAGTCTCTCTTGAACATGAAAGAAATTCTGTTTTGCATTTAATAGCATTATATTCTTCTGAGCTGGTGATGGAAGGCACATTTATTCTCTGATTCCTTGAAACTGAAGGCCTTAAGTGATGGCTTTTCCAAGCCTTTCAGAAGTAACTATTCTGAAATTTTTATGAGAAATTGATCAGCTGCTTCAGGAGGGATCAAGAGGTATCTCATCAGTCCCTGCCAGAATGCCATATAGAGCAGCAATTTAAGTTTCTTCACTGGAAAGAAGTTCAAATAGTCTCAGGCAAATGAGAAATGAGCCTTTGTTAGAAGGAAATTCAAACAGTCTCAGGAAGATGATGACTGAGTCTTTTCTCCCTCCATGCTTTGTGAATGAACTTATCATACACCATTCTTGTTCTGTATAGGCTGAGGTAGTCTGAATGCACACTGACTGTATCAAGCTCAGTAAGTGAGATTACAGAAAAGAAAATAACTTCATCATGTCCTACTTTTAGTGCCAAATCAAAATATTAGCTAAATCAAAACCTTGGAGGCAAAAAAAGCTCTTATTTCAAGAAATTAGGCTTTTTCTGATTAGTGAAAATATAGAAATTCTGGAAAAAAGTAATTTCAGGCTTTATTTCATTAAATAATTTCCCACTAGTTTGACAACTCTCTGTGGGGAGACACAGAGAGAGAAAAAATATGTGACTTATTTGATGCAAGTTGTTATATATGAAAACTTGTAAATCTGTGAAAAGCCCATTGCCTAAAGGCCACAATGATGGTGTCTAACCAAGTTATAGTTGATCAGTTAAGAGACATGCCTAAATACTTTTTGACTAATCACACTCTCTCTCCCATTTCCGTATAGACAACCTCTAACTCACATTGTTAGGGTTAGAAGCCCACTCCTCATGTTAGACAAGATACAGTACTACCTACAAGAGACTGAAGCTACCTGTGATGTGACCATTCACTATCGTACTCGTGCAACAGCTTGAGAGGATTACACTCTCCTCAAGCTTCTCTTATGACCCGATTTTTAAGAGATGCCTCGACCCAAATTAAAATGCAAACAAAACCATATGCCAAAGTCAATAGTAGGGATTTTATTTACCACTAAATGTGAGGTAAAATGATAGAAAGGAACAGGAAAGAGGGGAGCAGAAAGAGAGGGAGAAAGACAGACAGACAGACAGATGGATTAAGTAGAAAGATATCCCCACCCAGTGGATCCTGAGGCATCCTGCTCATGCTTCTTCACCCTAGTCTCCTTGGTGGTGAGGGATCCAGAGTCATCCAGCTGCAAGCACCACCTTTGTACAGTCCAAGTTTTGGGTATCCGCAGGGTGGTCCCAGACGTTCCCACAACTTGGGCCAGCATGGATGTAAGCAGTTCTTTCCTTTCCCATAGTCTGCACAGTAGAATTTTTGGCTGGAGTGCTAATTCCAAACCTTCACCTCCATTAGGCCAGGAATTAGCACCTTCCTGTTTGCCATCTGCGCTTATGTCAAGTTCCTGTTGTGGTGGCTTATCTTATGTAAATTTCCCGCTTTGATAGTGTTTTGAGACATTTGCACTCTTTAAGTCCTTACAGCTTCCCCTTGCACAATGGACTCTAAATAATTACGTTAAAAATGTAGTCCATTGTCTCTGCTCTGCTCATCATGTATGAACTATGATACTGAATTTCTTTGTCTTTTACTGTTGAAAACAATGCAAAAGAAGAGTTTAATTAGTCCTAGTATCCCAATTAATATAATACAATTATTTTACTGTAACCTGCTATCTATTGTCAAGTCTTCACTGAGAACTAAAGTGAGACAATTGAGCTTTGTGAGGCAATTAGCAGGTTTTCAGAACAGCAATGTGAGAATTAGTTGCTACTTCTCACATTCAGCTTCTTTTTGCTATTTCTTGCTGTGTGAGAGACTCGTGAATGGAGAAACAAGTGAGCTGAACTGCTTTTGTACTCCCCAAGACTTTAGAAAAACAAAAGAAAACAAACCAAAAGAAGTTACTTCATGTCCCTGTAGAATGAATTACAAGCATTGCCAAGAACATTTCTGTATCAGTTTAGAAGTAGAGTAAATGAGAGTTGAATTTGGTTTACAGGTAAAATTCTACCCTAAGTGAGTCAAACCAGGAGGAGAGGGTGGTTATTAACTCTACGGTGCTGGAATTTTCCCTGTAGACTGTTAAGGTCTTTCAAGAGTATCAATTCATATTAAAATTATGAAAAACAAATGTATCCTCCCTTGATACAAGGTTTTTCTACTTCTTGTCTACATCAACTTCTGTTGGTGTCTTTGAATCACAGATATTTTTACTTGTAGTGTGAAAAACGTGGATTCACAAGGTTTTGAATTGGGAGTTCCAAGAGCATCTCATAAACAATGCATGTTTCTAAACATGTACAGAAGAAATGTAACAAAAATCCAAAACCAAATGAGATAACTTCACAAAAGAGAAGATCTAGGGGGGTTTTCAATAGAACAATGAGAAAAATGTAGCATCACAGAATATAACATAGTATGATGATACCATTTAGAATTCACTTACATGTGAAAGAATTCACTACATGAGGTGATATGCATTGCAGAGTGGAAAATGCTTTCTAAAATCATCGAGAAAGCTTCCTTGGATTTTTTTATTTTTTTGTCCTAGACATTGCCAGAGTGGTGCTCTTTTTGTGTGTGTCCCTAGCCCACAATGGCAAGGCTTTGATTCCATTTTGCACGATAGCTCAGTGTTACAACATGGACAAATTCAGCAGTATGATAATTGAAAGGTGAGAGTTTCTGCTACATTTCCATTAACGGTGGGTCCTCAGGCTTCTTCAGAGAGGAATTTTCACTTGAGGAGTACAGAAAAGGAAGTAATCACCCACCAATGGGTTGCATTCCAGTATTTAGGAGTTTTTATGACTGTATGAAGTGGTATTGCTTTTATATTGTCCCCTTCCAACCGATGCCATGGCTTGACATAAAAAAATTACAGTGTGGGGATTATCCAAAGAGACACCATCACTGAAAAGAATATCATGAGAGAAGGGCTTTCCCATTCTCTGTTGGCTGCAAAAGCAGTATTTTCTCTATTCTTCTGGTCCGTTTTTTTTTACAATAGAAAACCCAGTAAAATAGCAGGGGGTCTTTCACAGCTGAGTTAATTAACATGTTGCCTGTGCTGATGAACAAAGTCTGGTAAAAAGCACACACAATCCTGGAAGAAGCACTGCAGGAGGTCCCTTTAGCTCATGGCAACTCAGTACTAATAATAATAATAATAAGAAAAAAAAAAAAAAACAAGAAATTTAAATGTAAGCTTTAGCAGAAAATCAAATATCTCAATTAATATTAATTAATTATTGAAAGAATAGTCAATAGACTGTTGGAGCATTGCTTATTTGTGTTTTGTAACCTCTATATTTGTTGACCCTTCTTTAGTCTACTATAAATTGTAAACAAAACTATCTGGAAATTGAAACACACATAGACACGACCCATCAAAATATGATTATACTTGGAAAAATGGTTTCGTTAGACTTCCTCAACACAAAGACTTGATGTGTTCTGAATAAAATATCTGCCAATTTAAAAGGTTGTGGTTTATTTTTTTTAAGTAGAAGTTGGTTGTTCCTCTCCCAACATAGGTCTTGACTTAGCATCCAAATCATATCTTTCTCTTTTTTTATCATCCCCCAAAATGTAGGTTTTGTAGGCAAAACATGGTCTTCTGGGAGAAACCAGACAATGTTATTGCTTGCTGTTTACACACTGCATGAGACTGGAAATGCAGCTCTGCCATGGGACTATCCTCCAGCTCACTAATCCTAGAAATGCTGACTCGGAGTGCTTCTCTGAAAAAGACAGCAATAAAAGATACATTTTCCTCGCTCAAGGACACTGAGAACAGAAGGGACCAGCATTCCCATTTGAAGGGACCATCTGGCCCTGTGCTCTGCCTCTAAAAGCTGCAGAATTTCTTCCAGAATCTGGATTAAAATATGTTTCTCAGAGAACTATCTAATCAGTTTTTAAAGACTCCAAACAATAGTAAATCCATGGGCTGGTTCTGGCAAGTTGTTCAAATAGTTAATTATCTTCACCAATGCATTTTACTGCATCTTATTTCAAGGCTGAATAAGTCGAACTTTAGTTCCCATGCAGTGCATCTTCTTATGCCTTCTTCTCCAAGAAGATTGATTTTCTATCAAGTGTCTATGTTTAAGTATCTATGTAGCACAATCAAGTAACTTGTTTTGCTCTTCAGTAAACTAATAAGCATCCCATAAGCATCCCACTTTAAGGATTAGTTTCAGCACAACTGAGTCATTATTTGAGTCCTCTGAATTCTCTTCATTAAATTCATATCTTCCATGGAGTGCAAACTTCAAACTGGATGAAGAAATCTTCAAAATCATACAAACGCTGCATACAGATGTTGTCTGGCTCCCTTCTGGATATTTTAGAATTTCAGTGACAACATTCACTGAACTTTATGCTGAGCTTCCACATTGATCCTGTTCTCTCTGTTAACATTTTTTCTCAAGTTTCTGCTTTCTAGGAAATAATCTCTCATTCTGCTTCTGAAGCCTGCATTGCTTCCCAATGCACTGAGACAATTTGCAGTCTCAGTGCTGCACTGAAATGCATTTTCCTCAGTTATGACCTTGTACCTGGGGTCTGAAACACTGTGTAAAAGCACCCTCTTCTCGTTGTTTAATGCTTCCATTGAGTCGTACAACATGCTAGCAAACATCTTACTTGATCATCCAGATACATACAATATTATTACTGATTAAAACATTGGGTATTATCAGATCCTGAAGAATTCTCAGTGCTCCCAAAAATCATGGACTCTAGCATTGATTTTTTCATCCTTAAACTGCATTTGCTGCCTCTGAATACCAACTAAAGCATATGACCAACTGATTATATACACTGCATGCCATCTTAGAATACAGTATTGTATAACATCGTGTCAAAAACTTTGATTTATTTGAAGTGTGTAATTGCTTTTATCAAGTTATTTTATCACCTGATCAAAGCACATCACAACATTTTTGTGCTCTTGTTATATTTTCCAACAAAACATGACAATTGTATTTTTGTACTAATTTCTTTTGGCTCATTGCACGTGCTCTGAATATAAATATTTAATGAAGAGAGAGAAACAATGAACGTTCCAATATGACGTTAAGAGTGCTAGTTTAAATAAGGTTTTTAGTATCGAGATTATATCCTGCTATGCAGGATATAATAAGATGAAGAAGATGAAATTGCTCTCCTGATGGAGACCCTTAAAGATATAAAGTAAGGATCAGTGATGTAATTATCCCAGCAAAAAGCACCATATTTGGTGGAACACAGCATTCTCTTTTTGTAGTGATTGTACTGATACGAATAAATATGAACTGCAGTTCATGTAAATCCAGTCTATAAGCTGAATTTTCTAAAAAAATTCTTTGTTTCCACCTCTGTAAACGATGCTGAGTATCTTCATTATCTTTTGCTGTGTGGTCTGCATTTTGTCTTTCATGTGACATTAGCTTACCAGACTTCATTTTTATCCCTACCCACTGACCTGCATTTTTTTCTGGGATAGAGTTAATTGTCTTCATAGTAGCTGGTATCAGGACTTCTTGGATTTGTGCTGGAAACAGAGTTGATAACAAAAGGAAGTTTTAGTTACTGCAGAGCAGGGCTTATCCAGAGTCAAGGCCTTTTTTGCTTCTCATTCTCAGTGAGGAGACTGTGGGTGTATGAGGAGTTGTGGGGGAACACAGCCAGAACACCAGAGCCAAACTTGCTCCAGAAGTATCCCATACCAAATGACATAATGCTCAGCAATAAAAACAGGGAGAAGAAAGAGGAAGTTGGGACATTTGAAGCAATGGCCTTTATTTTCACTTATAATGAAATCCTGTTTTCCTGTGGATAGCTGAACATATGCCTGCCCGTGGGAAGTGGTGAGTGAATTCCTTGTTTTGCTTTGTTTGTACAAACTTTTTATTTACCTATTAAACTGTCTTATCTTAGCCCATGAGTCCCTTTTACTTTTATCCTTCTGATTCTCCCCCGCCATCCAGCTGAGTGGGAATGAGTAAGCAGCTGTGTGGGGCTGAGCTGCCCACAGAGATTAAACCATGACATTCATGCAACTCTGGCTTTCTGGCTAAAATAAAGTACCTCAAATGTTTTTTAGATGTTTTTTTATTTTCTTGACATTATTTTTGGCTCTTTTAAAGTTCCAGTTGCTATTGCTGTGTTCTTGAGAGGCATGTATGGCTTCTCCTCTGGTGTCTGGTAGTACTGACAAGATGATGAATATGAGCTGCTGAATTTCTTTCACTTAGTTTGTTCTCAGGCCCTTTGTGGTCTTTGCTTTGAAAACTGAACATAGCTTAGTTGACTGAAGGTCTTTATGCTACTGTCGGGTTGAAGATCTCTTTTTTCATGGAGTTGCCACTTCTATGCTATGTTTAGACAACAAGTCAAATATGTTTATCTCCATTCCTTTCTTGCTATACACATCAAAACAGTAGCAGTACAAATTCAATGAAGGCATTTTGGAACTGTATATAGTATAAAGGCACTGTCCTCCAAAGCAGCTCTGTGAATTCAGGCATACTGATAAAACTTTATAAATGAGAGCACTATGGCAAATGTTAATTTCTTGTATGGGCATATTAGTTCTAATGGCAACAATTACCATGACTAAAGTAATTTCTTGTTTTCCTTTCTGAGGAAGATGCATGAGTCTTCTCTTTACCACTATTTTGTATGAATCATTCTTCATTCCTAACCAACTGTTTGAAGGTGACTGGTGATGAAGATAGCATGTTGAAAGAGCTAAGGTAATTTCTATCTGTCTCGAAGGCTTTTCACACGTTGGCAATGAACCAGCATAAATGAACAGAAGTTTCATAAGGCTTTTTATTATTTAGAACACATAGATCTGTGCATGGTATGTACAGCTTTACATTCTAAGAGTCAGCCTGCAAGTTTTGGGGGCCCTGCCAGCACACCCTGTCTGATCCTGCATCAGTCACAGACTCATAGATTCTCCACTTTGTCTCCTGGCTCTGTTTTAGCAGAGAAGCGAGTTGTGCTCATGATCTCCCACAGCACAGACAATGCTGTGCCTGCATCCATGCGCCAGACTGACACTGAAACCTGCAGACTCTCTTAGTATGCTCTGCCACTGATTTTTCTGCTGCAGGTTTATTCCCTACTAGCATTTTTAAACTATACCTACCTGCTGGCATGCCAGATGTGGGAAGGTGCTTTCTTTATCTTTTTCCATAACATGGGCCAAGTTACAATTTTGGCATCAAATACAATTTCTCTCTTATTATGTCAGTTAATTTCTCTTTATTTGACAATTTGTTAGTGAGTAGTATTTTTTTCTTACACAGCATGAGGAGAACTGGCATCAAGAACTGGAGATTTTAATGCCTTTCAACTGCAATCAACCTTTTTATTCAATCAAAGAGTTCAATGAATTAACAAGCAATGGCTTCATTTCTCATTTGCTTTCTTGTTATTATTTTTTTAATCAATGCAATAGGGATACTATGTGAGAGTAATGATTGCAGCACATGAGATGAACTGTGAGCTCGCATGACTTTGGAAGTTAAGCTAATGTAGAATGCTGGATCTCACAGTTTAGAGAACTTGAAGAACAGTGACCAAGCATCATCTTACAGCTGATGATTCTGTAAAAAAAAAAAAAAATTAAAATAATATTATTTTTAAAACTAGCAAATAAATTCTGGAAAAATAAGAATGGTCGTATGATTAAATAGTCACATTTTTGTTAAAGTGACCAGAAATATGGAATTATTTTAACATTTATTAACTAACAATTAGAACCTTTAATCATTCTGTGGTAAGAAGTATGATAAAGCCAAAAGTATAACCAAGCCTTCGGTAAAAGATTGTTAAAGGAATTTTTCTGTTTGATTTGTCAGAAAACCAGGCAGTGTTATTGGTATTCTGTGAATATTATGAAAAATAACAAACAATGTAATAATGAATAAAAAGCAAAAAAAATCTTTGACCTTAAAATAGTAATTTAAAAACTCCATAGTAAAAGTGAGCTGGATAAACAAGAAATCAAGGCTGGTTTGATTAAAACTGTTTGCCAAAGTTGCAATGGGTTTGTGAAACCAGTGCAGCAATCCCAGTCTCCCCACCCTGCTCTCTATCCTTGCCTCTCCAGTTCCTGCAGCTGTGAAGACTGAGCTGGTTTTTGTGTTTCCCCTTCTCCTTCACCACCATATTCCTGTCCGTCTTTCTCCCCATCATCAGGCAGCCTTTCAGTATGTCCTGCTCTGCTGTAAAGACTTGTATTTTCCACACAGATCCCTTCCTTTCCTTAATAGTATGATACTAGATGGACAGAAAGTACCATAGTCCAAGTAGGCAATTTTCAGCTACACAGAATGTCTTGAGATGCAAAATTTTGAACATATTTGGGAAGCAAACTCAAAGCATGAAGTGTTGTAGTGCTGAATTAGTAAAGAGTGCACAATTAACTTAGACACTGTACAAAATTGCTTTGCATGGAGAATTAAAACAACATGAAAAAAATAAAAAAATCACATATCCCATTTGGAAAATAAAACATAATGGAAAGTGTGGTATGTCCTACCTTGTTAAAAGTTATAAAATATATTTAATACATAAATATTACCATTTATGATGAAAGGATAATGACAGAAAATCATCTTTTTTAGTTAAAAAGGTCAGTTATAGAATACAGTTGCTGTGAAATAAGCTTCATTTATACCTTCAAATTTTTACAGATTTTAAGGAATACCTTGCATGTACTACAGCCTACAGGATGCAAGAATTTCCATTATAGTAAAGTATCTCTATGCTATAAGTGTCTCTTTGAATCTCTGTGTTGATGCAATGCTGTATTTGTATTCACAAATCCTGATATGGACACAGAGTAAAATTTTTGCTGTTCATGATATCAATATAGGATTAAAGTAAAAAGAATTAGTCATCTATAGTACTTAGTGATGTAACTGAAGGAGAAATGCCTTGATATAGTCATGATTTGGCTTATTACTGAAAGAACTGAACAGAGAGTTATAAAGACGGTCAGAGAAATGGAGTTAGTAACAGGAAATATTGTGCTGAAAACTCATAATGGTAAGCCAAAAGATATGAAAAATAGATTAAGTCATCAAGCAGATTTGAATGTATTTCTAGACTCAGTTTGAATACCTGGGAGCAATTTCTTATCAACTTCAAGAAGGAATTAGAGACAGGTGGAGAGAGAACAAGCTGACATGAAGGGTATTGACAGTGGCCATATCTTAGACAGAAACTTATCATATTTAAAGAAACAAATTCACAATGGTGAACAATTGCATCTAGTGTAAATCAAGAAAATGGCAAAAAAAAAAAAAGACAGATTTTCTTATTTCAAGGAGTCAGGAAATTATCATTAAAAATTATAACAATTAATTCTGTCTTATACAAAACCAAGCTGACAGTACATAGGAATAATTGCTTTTCTTCTGCAGAAATTCCTCAGTGAGAAGGATGTGTTTTAAGTCTACATTTCAGGTCATTATAACTGTTGTTTTTCATATAGATGTGAGCTCTGGGATCTTATTACTGAAAAGTAAGATAGATAGATAAGTACTTCTGAAAATAAAATAGTGTGACAGATTATATGGCCAGGAAAAGAAAAACAAAATCTAAAAGGAATTGTGAGAAGTCTACAAATATCCAAATAAAATAAACACTGTGATATGTCAACAGTATCAGTAGGTAGAACATATGATTATAATGAAAAGGGTAGGCTAATTATTTGTCTTTTGAAGGAAAAAAGAAAAAAAACCAAAGAAGGATAATAAGGAAACTATAAAAATTCTCAGTGTGAGATTTAACAAGAGAAATAATAATCCTGACAGAACAGGTGGAGTAAAACTGTGAGAGTAGCTAAGGGTTTAAACATGCATGGGAGTAATAATTGCAGCACTTCATGAGGCAGATGTTGCACAGGGTGAATTGCTTTATTTTTTCACCCATTTAGTATGAATCCACACATTCAGGGAATCTTAAGAATTTTCTTCAGGCTTCAGCAAAGGTGAATCACCTTCCCTAGGTATTGTTGCTTTGCTTGTGTAATTAACAATTATTTGTTCTGGATGATAGATCCATCATTCTTGTATCCACTAATTTTAAACAAAAATAGGGACTTCCAAGTTTTTCATAATTCTTTTTTTCCACTCCCTGCTCTCTGGAATTTGCGTTGCACATTACATCTCTCTGGTGGTGTTAAGATGAATCCATCATACTACAATCCCATTTCTCATTTTCTTCTGTACAATTCCAAGGAAGGCTTGTTGGCCCTTTACTGATTCCTCTGCGATGTCGAATTGGTGCTCAGTTTTCTGCATCTGTGCTGCTACCTGGTTTTTCCATCTTGTGACAGCCTGAATTATTCAAGTAATTTATTTTAGTAATTTTTCATTGAATTAAAGTGAACTATGAAAAATCCTAGCCTCTGAACCATTTTGCTGCCCGGCCCTTGCCTTCCCTTGTCCATTGTTTTTCATCTAGTTTCCTACCTTTAGTATAATAAATTTATTCCTATAATTATTGTATAATAATCTAGAAAAATAGTATTATCAGTTGTTGGGTTTCCTCCTAATGCTTATAGGTCTTATTTGATATCTAGTCTTGCCTGCTTATGATTTTCTTTTTATATTTTCATCCTAGAGACTGCCAGGGTGGTTTTTTTGTTGCCTTCAAGTACAGTGTTTATATATTGAAATGGTATAATCATACATTTATTGAGTCAATTTAATGAACTTCTCATACATGGGTTTTTACCTTCTTAAATTTGATTTCCTTTCCTCACCTTTTCTTGCGAATTGGATTATAGCTATATTTCTAAATCAATATATTTGAAGTGTTATTGACCACTAAAATTGAAGACAGGAGACTGGAGATGATGTTATTATTCAGCATTGATAAGTATACATTCAATTAAGATAAACACTGACATGTCAAATAGGCTACCGGGAAAATTCTGAAAATTATATAGGACTTGAAGGAAGGTAACGACTTATTTATGAGGAACGGGCAGGGATTCAGGTTACTTTGATTACTTCTTGCTTTCCACTACAGATCTATTCTTTAAAGTTAATTGTACAAATTTCAAAGACAACATATAATTTCTCATATAATCATACATGAAATTCAGTTTTTCTTAAAGATTTTTTTATATTTAACAGAAATCTTTCTTTAAATACACATTATAAATCTGCAAAGTTAGAGGCTAACATTATACAAATTTTAATTGTTACTCTGATTATGTCTTTTATCACTAAGCATATACATTTCCATATATGAAGATGCCCTTCCAAGCCTATAAAATACTACTAATCTGTCAGTAAAACAGCATACATCTGATTTCCCTTGTCTTTCATGTAAATAATGTAGTCACTTCTGATTTATTTTTTTTTTTTACTGATTATATTAAGAATGTTTTGTGTGATAGAGATATTGGTTTTGTGGGTGACTTTGTAGCTATAGAATTGACAGGAAGACTATCTGCTCAATAAAGAACTTTGTTTTTTCCTTCATCTGTTATCATAAGCTTGTATGTTATATTGCTGAAACATCTCACAACCAATAATGGCAACAAAATGTATGATATATGTTCATGCTTTTTAAAGAAAAAGAAGTCGATACTGTCAATTTATATAATATGATCCTCATTAGCCCTGGAAGTCTGTGTTTTTCTGGCCAAACTTACTACTCTGAAAGGTTTCCTTTCTTAATTGGCAAGTTTAGGTCACAAGTTATGTGCCTTGTGCTCATTGAACTTTGAAAACTCTCTCCAACTACCGTGGCACTGGGAATAAAACCTGTCATTCAGTTCCAGGGCCCTGTAATCTTCTGCTCGCCACCTGCCATCTGGTCCCGTGTCCCGTGCCAGCCTGAGGAAGCTTCCCCTCCAGAGGTGAGGCTGGGGCCACTCCAGTTGGTGTTTTCTGCATTCGTGTCACTCCAAGGCAGAGAGAGTGCACTAAGTCTTATATCATTGAAGTCCTCATTTCCATTAATACCACTTAATTGAACTAAAAACAAAAAAATAAACAAAACAAACAACAGAAGATGATATAGAAAATAAGCTTTAACTCCCACCTAATCACAAGTATCTTCATTATTTAGTTTTCAGCCATACCCAGTCATTTTCCATTTAATTCTTCAGTTTGACTGTAATACACTATAAACATCTTTTATTTAGCACAGTGTGGTGCCATGTAAGGAATTCTCAATTTTCTTTTGAGCTGGCTGAGATAGGCAGCTGTCTGAGACATGGCAACACAGGTCTGCAGTTCCTCAAATCAGAGTAGCAACGTTAACGTGTAGGCATTCAGAGAATAACAATAGAAACTCTTGGCAGAGCTGCTTAGGCAAGGCTCAGCTCTGCAGAAAGCTGCCTTTGACATTTTTTAACAAAGTAAACCTAACTATGAGTTTTGCTGTACATGTCAGCATTTGTGAACAGTAAGAAATCATAGTAATTTGGAATTTTTCAAGAAAAAAAATACGGGGAGAGTCTTAAAGAAAGTTGAAACCAAAAGTGGATGGGAGAGAGGGGGAATTTGATGATATTGTACCATTTTTGACACCTTTCTAAACACAATTCCAGTACATTTTCAAATGTTCTTTTTTTGCAAGATGTTTGGGAAGAACTTATTTATCCTGAATCTTGAAGTTCACTGTGCCAAAGTCAGACACAAGTTTTCCTGATATTAAGTTAAAAGTGGGTTTGTGTTCATCCAAAGAACTGACTGTTCTTGCCAGGTTCGCCCTTTCAGTAAACCTCTTTGCAGTTTCCACAAATTAAAACAACTTATGACGGTGGAAAATGCTCTTCCTAAAAATTCCCCCTATGGTTAGTAGAAAAATACCTACGTTTTATTATCTGTTAAATGTATCACATTGTTATTTGCCTCCTTTTGCAGATCATTTACTGAAGATTCTGTAATATTTGTTAAATGCCCTATGTTCCAGAGCCTAGGGTATACTAATAGAAGCGTTCACCTGCCGTGAAAATTGGACATAAACTCCTATTCCTTATTTCTGATATTTTTAGCCACTCACTGACCTACAAAATACCTTCCTTCAGTCATTCATAGTTTTTTTAGGAGCCTCGGTGAAGGTCTGAACAAATGTCTTGTTCAAAATTCAAAAAAATCTGAGTACACCTTTTGACTAGCTACATGCTCCTGATCTCTTTCAAAAGCTGACAATATTACTTCCATCCAGAAGAATATCCATCCTATCAATTTCATGTCAGAAGCACTTGCTGTTCTTTTCTATACTTTGATGGAGTATTAAGTATATGATCTAAAACAAAAAAAAAAAAATTAAGTCATCAGCCACAGTGGCATTTAAAAATTCACTAGCTGCTTATAATAGCCTGTTCTCACAGATCTTGTTGCACCTTGTTTACCCATTTCCTCTCTGCATTTTTTGGAAGGTCTTAATGTCACAATTCACTTGTTGAGTGTTGCAACCATCTTTTCATTCAGGGTAGGAATGAGCCAAGATACAGAGTCGCATTTAACACTCACAGCAGACCTTTTACTGCAGCAACTCTCTTCTTTGTTTTCGTGGTTTTCTCTCCTCTGTCCCATGCTGAAAAGCTTTCATGGAAAGGTTTCTCCAGGAGGGCTTTCATTCCTCTTCCTAGTCTGCTTCTCCCAAGATTCTTCTTCCCAGGATCCTCCTGACCCCTTAACCGACATCTTTTTATAACACCCATCTCTTTGGTATGGCTGTTCCTTCTTTTTGGTAATTAACACAGCTGTACCTCATCAGGGAAAAGGTGGCTTGCAATATACCTCTCCACATCTCGATGTTTGAAATAATGACTGTGAGGCAGTGAGACCTCTGGGAAGAGAGAAGTGGCATAAAACTACTAGAGTGTAAGAAGCACGTGAAGAAATTGACCTGTGAGCAGAGAATCAATATAGAACAGGGGTGTAGCAGGAGATAGAGTGGAAGTGAATAGAGGCAATTTGTCAAATTGACTTTCTCCCATACGCACTTTGCCCTTTATGGATAAACATGATCATCCAATATAAGAGCCAGGTAAGAGTAATCGCAAACAGTGGGTGAGTTAATATGATTTCTCCATTAGATGCTCAAAACATGGTTTAAGGGAAACCCTGGGTACAAACCTGTGCAGCATGAAAGAAGGAAAGACATCGTTTGATTAAGCTAAGGGGCAGCAAAGAATCAGAGTTCAGGAAGAGTAATACATTACTGAAGTATCTACTGTTGGAGAGAAAATAAATGGAATGAAACCTTCAGGAGTGGTTGAAAAAACTGTGAAAGTTGACAAGGCCTGGAAAGTGATAGTGAAGATTCCAGCTTGATGGAGAAAACTGGAGGCTTGTATGCTTTATCAGGGCACTACATTCCATAGAGGACAAAGGAGTGGCAGAGAAGAGAAAGAAACTTTGGAGAAAATGAAAGGAATGTGTCTGAAAAAAGTGTGAGACCACCACAGGAAAGTTACAACATGTTTAAATGCTCCTTGTTTCCAAGTTTACCAGTTAGATCATCATCCAAGCACACTTTAACCAGTGTCCACAAAATAAGTACCTTCCAAATTGAACAGCTCTCAAGAAGTAGTTGGGATAGAAGCTATCCTGAAGTTATATGCAAAATTTTCTGGTGTGCCTTCTGTGATTTAAGTCTTAACTTAGACACTGTAACCTAGGAGGTTACAACCTACGAAGGAAACTAAAGCCAAAATAAATAGTTTCCCTCTAGCTGCATATTTTCCACCCCTGTCATGAGAGAAAAGGCTGTGACTTAATAAAATGAAATGAAATAAGATAAAATAAATAGTAATTTTAAAAAGGAAAAAATGTTAATTTGCAGAAATAGGCAGTTTCAGTAGATTATTAGTTTATTAGACTAATTTGTTAGCTATTGTGTTCCTCCTCTGATGATCTTCTCACCTCTTTTAATTGAGTAGCTTTTTGCTGCCTGTGGAACAGATAATGTGTTCTATTACTTCTTTATATTTTAAAAATAAATGTAATTTTTAAAAATCTGCACTTTCCAATCTGTGAATAAAATTTAGGGTAGGTTTTCCAATTATATAGCACTTGTCCCCCATCTCTCATTGGAATCTTTATGGTGATAAATGCAAAATTAAACTATTAACTAGGAAATATTAAGAGGAATTAGTAAGCCCATTACTCTTTCAGGGATATTCTGTATCCTTCAGTGTACCATTTCAATATGCTCGTTGTTGCAGCATTGGCCAGAAGATATTTCCCAAGACAGTATTATTTCTGTACCAGACTTTGGAATTTTCTGGTTATTTCTTTATTTCCCCTAGAAATAAATATTTATTCTGTCTCAGTTTTGGAGTATTGGCAACAGCAATCCATTAATGCAGCAATATGCCTTATAATAATCAGAGTAACCTTGGCTTCTGACTGCATGCTGAATTTGAAGGTGTGGAATCTAAATGTACTTCACATACAAAACACTTACTTGGTAAGGGACTAAAAAAAAATTTTCTGTTGACTGAGACATCACAAGATATTAACCCAAAAACCAAACAAGGAAGTAAATGATGCTGAGCCTTTGCTTGGGACAACAAAGTAAAAGATATCAAGGATGTGTAAAATGTGGCAAAATCACAAAACAAGTGTTCAATAACACAATAACTGCTATGTAAATCCATTGAAATAACATCAGAATTAACACTGCATTGACAATGTATTGTTTGACAAAAAAAAAAGAAAGAAAGGAAGGAAGGAGAAGGAAGGAGAGGGAAGGAAATAGTAAAAGAAGGGAGGGGGGGAGGAAGGAAATGAAAGAAGCTTGATTCCAGAATAACCCAGAATTAATTAGTTTCCCAAGATGTTAGAATATTTTGTTGTTATTCTTTTAAGAGAATTTATTTGGAAATCTCTGTCTGTGTGTAAGGAGAACATCCATTTAAAAGCATCTAGCAGTTACATATTGCCTAACACGAGATGGTAGCTGGAATTTAATGAGCTGCTAGGCTCTGTGCGGTCACCATTCCGAAGACTTTGGCTGGCCAGCAAGCACTGTATGGAAAGAACAGTTAACTTCCATAATTTTCTGTATTGATTTCTCAGCCTTCTTTTCATTCTCCATCAACACTGAAATATCAACTCAACCTGAAGGTCTTACAAATCCTCATTAGACTCAGTTTTTTTTCCTCTTAGGATTTAAAACCTTTTCATGTTGATGTTTCCCATCTTGAATCCAGAGCTACTAACAATACTCATCTCAGCATGTCTTCATCTGTCTGTAATTTTACATTATCTTTCTACAGACTTTATCACATGATTTTGTCTAATGAGTTTCTCAGCAACTTTCTCAGAAACTGAGGCCAAGCAATGGGGTTATATCAGAGCTGTACCTTAGATCTTGGAAACACATGGATCCAAATCCTGAGGTGGCTGATGGGAAGCTTATGGGTGGATTTTGAGGGAAGGAGGACAAAAAATTCGGGAAGGATTCTTAACGGTTTCAAATAGGCATTGGACCATTAGCTTTACTAAAACTATATGAATTTAAATCACCTGAGTATCCAGTCCACTAACTTGAGTTAGAAAACATAATTAAGCAATGTGTTAACAGTCCATCTCCAATAATTTGACATCAGTGTGACAATATCTCCACAAGAAGTCAGATACTAAGAAAGCTTTCTTCAGAGTTTTCGCAGGAAATTTATAGAAAAAAATCAATAAAAAATTCAAACCAAACCAAAGGTTATTTTATAATGAAGAGGAATTTACTAATCCTGTTAATGCAGAACTCTATAACTGGTCTTCTTTCCAGTGGCTGTGAAACTAAGCAACAGTAAGCCTTCTGTGTTCAATCCTCTGCAGTACTCCTCTTTGGTCTCCTCTGCCTGTTAGAGTAGAATGCTTTTACTGAGACTGTTGTGGCTCAGTGACGTAAGAAAGACAAACTACTAAGGTGTTTAGAAAATGCAGCTTCTTTATATTCTGAATTGTTATTTGAATTTCACAAGTCCAGTGATAGACATTAAAGACTCAGTTTTGAGAGTGATTTTTATGGTGTTCATAGATTTCAATGTAACTCTCTGCAGATGTAATAAAAGTGCAGCGATTTTCCAGATTGGGACATAACTGGTTCTTAAATCACAATGCACTCAAACTCAGAGAAATGTTGAGAGCTAATAGTGTCTCTATCTTGTTGCAAATTCTGCCTATGGTAGATGTGGATATAATATAGAACATGCAGTAATTGTCTTCTCCAGATGGGAAGTCCTATGAAAAACAGTTTTATTTGTATTCATCAGTAATACATCTGTTTCCAGACACATTTGTTTCAGACTTTAATGTTCACATCATTAATGTCAATACTTGTGGAATGCCTAAATGAAAATAAAAATACTTGTCAAAATTGTAACTATAAAAATTATCATATACAATCGTATATTGAAGTTTGGTGACTTTTGTATTTGGTCTCAACTTTTCAAGAAGCAGACAGAATTAGGATATCTGCCTTCTAGAAGAAACCCTGACATAAATAATTGTGTAACACTCAGTGGCTTTCCGGAGGGAAATTATCAGACATTAGACAAAAAATTGAGAGAAAACTAATTGTTTTCCATCTGTAAAATGAAATAATCATGTTTGGCCAGTCCTAAAATATTTGCTGGTATTCCCTGTAAATAAAAACATGTATTATTCTGCATGATTGTTTTCACAATTGCAGAAACACTGATATAAAATTTCTCTTAAACTTCCCTCATTCTTTTGGAATATATATTCTTATTATATTTCTCTGAGACTTCTTGCCAGTCAATCTTTTTGGGTTTGTTTTTTTTTTTTTTTTCCCAAAAATTCCAAAATTGTGGAAAAAGAGATTTTGGGGAAAAAAAAAAAGTGATGGAGACAAAAGTTCTAGTCTCTCCTGATGTGTAGATGAGTGTTGCAGAAACGACAATTAATTCAGAAGTTTTACAGACTTATTCTGGGATGAGCCATATGACATCTTTCATGGAAGACATAATGAAGGGGAAAAAAAAAAAAGTATACAAGCCTAATAGTTTTCTCAAAATTGATTTTATTCTTTTGAGTCACATTGAAATTGTTATCTTGGGCTTCTGGAAATCAGAATAAAGGGAAACAAATGGTTTTAGGCAAGGCCATTATATTTCTGGATTTTCTAAACAGCTATGAAACGTATTAGATACTTTCCAACCCATACAAATTATTGAATTAATAACAAGTACTATACTCAGCATGTAAGTCATGTTTTGATACAAAGTCATAATCTGGAAAAAAATCTGTCATAGTGCTGAACAATGGACCATATGCCATCATTAATATCTTCCAGACTGCTATGAGTAGAGGGAAAAAAACCCTCATTTTTTTTCATAGGACTCTGAGTCAGCAGGATAGATTTGAGACAGAAGTTTCAATAGATTCTCTTTTTTCACCAAAAACCAGAAAGTGTTTTAAATACACCCACCTCAAAACAATACTGAACCAGATTTTATTTGAGTATAAACCAAAAATACTTGAAAATAAGTAACTGGAAATTTGCCTTTTGCTCACTATATCACTGAGGGCAAATTGTTGCTTGTGGCTTTTTCTTGCAATTGATCCAGATTACAGGGTATCAGAAACACCTTCTCAGGTATCTCTGGTCCTCAGGAAGCACTCTCTGCTCCCCTGGTGGTCTGGCTCTTGCTGTCTCATTTTCTGGTCATCTCTATGTCTCCCTTCATGAAGTCCAGACTCCTGTCTGTATTCTTTGCAATCCTTTTCATCTGTGTCTGTAATGTCCTGCAGAATCTAGAGAATGCCCTTTCCAGTGTCTTTTGGTATTCACAATGAGAACTGTAGTATACTTCCCCTCTTTGAGAGTTTCAATTGATCTAGTTGTATCTTAAAGAAAAATGGTCATTAACTACACTGAATAAATAATGCAAATATCCTCACTAACCAAAAATAATAATTTCATGGCTTGGCAATATTTCTTTTCTTTCTGTGCTCATGTGTAAGCATTTGTTCTCCATGTACCATGCCACATTATTTTTGTTTTTGAAATCTCTGGACAGAATGGCTGGAGGGACAACAAAGAAACTGCAGGGAATCCTTTGTATACTTACATGTGCAAGCAGTTTTTTTTTATGAAGACACATTTATACCTCCACTACATGGAATTCAACAGATTTTATTTTTTTTTCCAAATATATAATTAAATATTGTTTGCAATTGTGTTCTTCATGGATTTCTGTAAGACATTCACTTTCTTAAACTTTCACTCCCAATGTTTCATAGAGAGACATAAGATAACTGGTTGTAGTCTCATGTGTCTGATATTCTCTGTAGATGATTCTTGGGAAGTCAAGACCTTTTCTCCTGGTCTCTGACAGACTCTAAGCAAGACAGCCTGGTTTGGTAACCTTGTCATCAGTGAGGCAGGTACAGGGATGCTCTGGACTTTTCTGTGGATACAATAGATGAACTTGATTAAATGGCTAATAGTCTAACAGATTTGTTCTAGGAAATTTTCAGCAGGCAAAGAAAGCTTCTTATATTAGTGGTAGCAGAAGGCAGTACATTTAATCACTAATTAGAGCAGACAGGTCCCTCCTGTTGTGGTTCCACTTCAGGACAGTGTCTGTATTTGGCAGAGGTAAAAGGAGGACAGCTAAGGAAAGTAACATTTTAAACTGCTTTGCCAAGATTCACTCAAATATATCAATCAGTGCACATGGCATTTGCAACAGTTCACGTTGATTATTTGGAGCTGTACATTAGATTTCATTGTTTTGACTTTCTAGGTTCCTAGAGGCCAAACAATGTGCACTATAAAAATGGCAATCTAAGGAGTTTAATTTAGAAACAAGGGAGGAAAATTATGCTAGGTTTGAAGAATAAATCCATCCACCAATATTAATTCTTTTAAGTAAATATGTGTCTGACAGAGGAACATTCTTCAACTTTACCATTTCAAAGAAGGTACTGCAGGGTTTTACTTAAAGGCAAGAAACTGAACAATTTAGGGAGTGAACAAAGCAAAGTAAAAATAGGGTTCACTGTATTTTTGGCCACATCAGCTGTGGTTTTCTTCACTGTCAGAAAAGGGTTAGTATGCCTGCATTTTTTCATCAGAATGCAGGCAGTTCACTTAAACCTTTTGCTCGGTTTCAAAGAGATTTCATGAGTGCGAATGCTCTCTCCAGTATTTTTTCTTTTCTTCTCTCTTTTCTTTTTTCTTTCGCTATGTAGATTTGAGGTACATATTGCCCATTTCTAATCTGCTGTGGAACATTTACTTCACAGAAACTCATCAGGTTTTTATGCAGTTGTGGCTGTCCAAAGATTTGTTTTTCTCCACTCACATTCCATTTGATGTAGAAAATAAAGTGACTACAGTTGGCAACATGGGGTTTGATATGATTTGCTTCTGGAATTGTGTCTTCTTACTCAAATTACAGGTTTTATTATGTGTTTAACTTGTACTATTTTTTTCTTATTTCCTTTAAAAAGTATGAATATATGTGTGTCTTACTGGCCACACTTTGAATCTTGAATAGAAAAAAATAATTCTGGTTTAAAAATATTGATAAGACCTGAAAAAATATTTAGAGGCATTTAATCTTATCTTACTGTTATAGCTGGGGAGGTGAAAAGGACAAAGTGCTGTAAGCAGCAAGAATTATCAAGTTTATATTTATCTCCCGTGTTACTGTTATTTGCAATATTGTCATTGGCAATCGTTGCTACTTTGGGGCATTTCAGATTGTAGGAGTAGATGATCTAAAAATAATTTGTCTCAAGCCAAATCTAAATCTCCAAGGAGCTTCTGCTGGGCAACAGTCTTGCTCTTGGGCTCATTTATCCTTATACCCTTCCCCACTACCATTCTTTTTTAAATGCTTCTCTTGTTTCCTTCACCAGACTCCTTTCATTTTATCAGACTTCTCTGAGAATATGTTCATTCTTTTGAATCCTATTTCACAGAATCATGGAATCATTATGTTACAATAAACCTCTTGAGATTTTTTATAACCACAGTAGGTTAACCAGGATCATTGAAGTTTTAAATATTTCATTGTTAAAGACTTCACAGTCCTCCTGGGAAACCTGTCCAAGTGTTCAACCACCCTCATATGAAAAAACAAGTATTCAGATGGGATTTCTTGTTTTTTAATGTGCTCCTGCTGCCTATTGTCCTGTGAGTGAGTGCTGCTGAGTCTGTCTTTTACACTGTCCCATCAGATTCTTTAACATATGGGTGAGATCCCTCAGTCATCTCTTCTCAATGCCGAACATTCTCAACTCTCTTATGTCTCTTATCTGTCATCACATGAAAGTGTTCCAAGCCCTTAGTAATCATGTGCGAGACTTGCTCCAATAGGTCCATGTCTGTCTTATGCGGGATAGTCCATCACTGGACACAGCTGTCCAGACGTGTCTCACCAGGACTGAACAGAGAGGGAGGGTGCCCTAGCTTGAACTGGTGACAGCTCTGCCTGAGCAGCCCAGAGAGCTGTCAGCATTCTTCACCACAAAACACATCGCTGGCAGCTGCTCAGCTTGTTGTCCACCCTGTCCCTCTCTTTCAGTTTTCCACCTGGTACAGCCCAGCCTGTTCTGTTGCTTGGAGATGGCACTAAATGGCCTTTAAAGGTCCCTTCCAAACCAGTCTATGATTTATGCCTCCCCAGAGGCTGGAACTGGCATTTCCCCTCAGAGATTACTCTCTGCTCACTTCTCCACTCCACTTGTCCATAAATAAGGGCTCTTGGTTTTGCACCACCCATGAACTCGCCTAGGGTGTACTCCATCCCATTGTACAGGTCATTAAGGAAGATGTTAAAATATTGGCTGCAGCCTTAACCTCTGGGGTACACTACTAGTGGCCAGTCTTCATCAGGTCTTTGTGCCACTGATACAGGATTTTGTATTGGGTTGTGATACAGATTTTGGTTGTCAGTGTCAATTTTCTTGTGTGCTTTATAGCTTTCCAATAACTATTTCCTTATTGATAGTATGTATTCCAGTCTGTAAATCCTGTTTGACTAGCTAGCATTTGGTCTTTCTCCTAGAATGCATGGTTACTGCTGCTACAATGGATTCAATGAAAGAATAGCAAGGTACTATTTTCCCAGATGTTTGCCAAATACCATGCAAATCCCCCACAAGATGAGATTTCTTTAGGATGCCAAGACAGATAAGGAAAATTTAGAAAAAATCCAGAGCTTGGCAAGAATATTAAGAGATTTAGAAGATATAAAAAGGTTGAAAAAATAAAGGGCATTTAATCTAGGCAGAAGAGAGTGAAGAAAGATATAGTTGCAGTTTTCAAATCCATAGAAAACATGAAAGGAGTTATTTTTAATTCTATTCATTTTGGTATGAGCACAACGTGAAATTATATATTAAAAGAAATTAATACTGCACTCCTGGGAAAAATTTCTTATCGTTATAACAGAGGACAACCAGAAAACTGATAGTAACATTTAGAATTTAAGGCTTCAGAACAGGTTAGGAAAATATTTTAGGGGAATGGCCTAGATATTAGGGGCAGAGATACTCTCCTGAAAACCGATTTGTCTTTAATTCCTATGCTTGTGCCTGTTTCCATTCCATTTGTTGCTCAAGGCTTATCACTGCTTTTAATTTTTGAGAATCTTAAGTGTCAAGGGTAGTCTTAGAAACTACAAAATGACTGAAAAGTTAGAGAAAAACCCAGCTCAGACATTTTTAGAGTATATTAGAAATTATGGCAGGCTTCTCTTAATATCTCCAGCATCAACATTTTTTAGCCTAGTAGCTGAAAATTTGGAATAAACAGATAGAAATTTATGTCCATCTTCCAGTCAGAACAGGACAAAATTACTAAAGAGTATAGTTCACAAATTTACCTGAGATTCTAGTTTTTTACTGCTGAGCATAATTCTGCCTGAGATAATCACCTCTTAACATTCTGAATGAAATGGGCTGTACAGAGAGCTCAGGTTTTAGTAGGTAGTAAAAAAAGCAGAAATCAGATACATGTTAAAACAGCAGAGTAGAGACAGAATGTAGATCGTAGCAGTTAGGAACTTCAATTAAAGCTTTTAAGGTTACAAGAAATGTTCTACTCATATTGAATAAGACTTGAAGTGTATTCAAATAATCTTAGATTTTAGAAAAGTCAATGTAAAAAATTAATTTCTTTGACAGACACATAAGAAAAATGAGCATAATGCAAACACTGCTAGAACTCCAAGTTATTTACTAATAGCAAAGAAACCTGTACATGAAATAAATTAATTGTTTGTTTATTTTTCATGCTGCAGTTTTGTTCATGGAATGTTTTCTCAGAGAAATCATATTTTTAAATGGCAGTTTGGGGAATATGTTTCTACTGCAGACAAATTTGCTTCAGATGCCTTCCTTTTCAGAAGGAAAAAAAAAGAAATGAAAGAGTTAAAAGTTGATTTCAAATAGAGATACAAAACCATTTACATGATACATGTTAACAAAAGAGACAAAATTTTTCCTTTTTTTAATATCCATCCAATTGTACCCATCTTTCCCTTTTGTCACTAGAGATGTGTTTTAACCTGCTCCTCTTTTCTGTCCCCGAAACCTGTTTTTCACATCAAGTCTAAACTGGAGTATTTGTCTACGCCTTCTCGAACCTGCATATCTTTGCTATATATATATTTCCTTGTGCCCCATGATACTTGACATGTGCTCCTCTTAGTGTAGCCTCCATATCTTCCTGCCTCACAATTCAGTGTCCTGAAGTGTCTGTCTGTATTTGAAGCATACACTAATTTAAAGGTTCAAGTAGACAGGTAAGTGACTGTAAATCAGCCAACCCACAGCTTGGCTAATGAGCTGCCTTGATTCTCCTTTTGTATGCTCCCATCTTTTGCAAATATCAGATAATTCACTCATCTTTCCTCACAGTAGACACTGTTGATCTGTGGTGAGTGACTTTGCATCTCCTGTGGATTAAAAAGGGATGCAGTGAGTTACCATGCTTTCACTGATGGCTCTTAAATTTCCATTAACACTTCATAGGAAAGCTTGTTTGACTTCCATTCCAAAGATTATCACTGGGACCAAAATGGATGAATATTTTCCCCCCATTTTGGTGGCATTCAAATTAAAAGAATAAAATGAGCTCTGCAATTGTGACCAGATCTCTAATGCTGAATTAAGACTTATGTGGCAACCCACAATTACATCCCAAATATTTCTCATATTTGGGGTTTCACTCTTGAACTTCCATGCTAATCAAACATTTCCTTCTACCAGGTCTTTCCCTCAAGGTTTTAATCTTTTCAGTCTGATCTAATCTTATAATCACGATATGATAAATGTTAGCATTTTTCATTCTGTTCTACATCTTCTTGTCTCATTAATTGTCATGAGAGTTTTTCCAGTTACCAAAACTGTAGAAGGGCCTTCCTTGATTGAAAGATTTGAGTTCCAGATGCTTTTCATCTGTGACTGTCTGTAGGAACATATGCAGAAGATATACAGAGTAGGATCGAATTCAGAAACAGGTTTTTTATATGTAGTTTGCAGCTATATAGGTATTTGCTCAGAAATGAAAACTTTGCACAAAGGCCCACAGAATTTTTAACCTACTTTTTATGAGAAAGATTCTATTTCTAAGGAGAGAAAAATGAAAATAAAGTCTTGACTTGATGTTGACCACTTTGTAAGCTTGTTAATAATCTAAGTTGCTTTGAGGGCACATGCATCCTGTAAGGTAGAAAAAAGATTTTTTAAAAAAACATTTCAAGATTGTTAGTGTAGCTCAAGCTGTTGCTGTAATAAGGAGCTATGTCAATAAGTGTGATGGCATATTCCCTTTCTACTTTAACTCTATGAGTGCGTGAAATGCAATTTACTTGCTTCTAATACTCCACATCCGTTATTCTTCCCCACAGCCTCATTATCTTTACTTTGAAATTTTACTCTGGGGACGACATGATAAATTTGGAAAGCTAATTCAATGAGTATTCTTAGGTTATTAACTCCATGACCTACTCAGGATTAGTTAACCTCTTTGTTTAACACTTTTTCATTGAATGATGCAGTGCTAACTTTAACATCTTCTATTTAAATAAGTGGCCTGTATGTAGTGGATGTGATTTTGCACTTGTCACAAGGCATAAAACATTACATTAATTCGTAAAGGAGATATAGCCTTTTCTTCGAGCAGGCCTCCTCACAAATGTGGGTTCTATTCATATAAGGCCAAATTCTCCCAAGTTTCCAGGGCACCACTGCAATTTATCCAGATGAAAATTATGTTGGAATATTCAGAGTTCACAGGCTGTATTTTATTTGACTCAGATGTGTATCTCCTGGACGTACATCTTGTATCTGACTTGCATCATATTGATTTGAGTCCACAGCAGACAACCTCCTCATGGCCATCAGTCTTTTGTGTTTATTACTGTGCTATTCATTAACCCCAGCAGCTGACAACATAAGCAGCACTTTAGAAATTCCTTTTCTTTCACATAATGCCTTTGTGAAGATTCTTGTCTACAGCAGTTTGCCTTCTTTCCATTCTATTTTTGCCCATAATTGAAGTTCTTTCCTGCCTAACTCCTAGTTGAACATTGCTGTTTTCTTGCACTCTAGGTATCAGGCTGAGGTAGTGACCAAAGCTCAGGAGAGAGAGGCCTCTTGCTACTTTTGAGGGTGATTTTGATGGTTGCAAAAGATCATGGAGCTTGAAAAAGGAGAGGAATCTCAAAAGAGACAGCATGCGCAGCCCTGGCATAGAAAGAAACCAGTCACTCTAAGAATGGTTTATTACTCAATCAATTCGGTGACTGAAAACTTTTGCTCTACAAGATTGCATCCTCACAGTTCTGAGACCTCACCTTCCACAAAACTTTGCAGGTTTTTAGTGACATTCAAGAAGAGACACACTCTCAAATTCTGCAAGGATATTTATTATTTTGAAAGTGAGAGGAGGTGTTTTGTAACATGAGGTTTTAGTTTGGGATTTTTATTATTTTTTATATTTTTCTCTATTCTTGATTTCAAGAGCAACATAATTTTTACTAACACTCATGGACATATTTATCCTCCATTAGATTTAACCATAACTACAGCCTCATGTTCCACTTATAATCCAGTAGGAGTTGATTAAATGTTTCACTAAAAAATTAGATTAAATAAATAGTTTTTGAAGGAGATGGTGGTATCCAGTTCTAAATTTCTGGTACTTTCTTCTCCTCTTCCTTCCTTTTGACACATGCTTATACAGTCACGCTTGTTCTTTTTAACTTTTGACTCTATGAACCCTTAACATTTCCTACAAGCAAGGAAGCAAGAGAAATGCATTCTCTCCTTAACTCTAAAGCTGCTATCACACATACATAGAACTTTGAATTGCAGTTGGTTGCTTGTAAGATGGAAAGAAAGGTGAGTTAAAGCCCTCGCAGAGAGGTGAACTTAAGTCTCTCATATTTACAGTGAGGGAGACACTGTTAGGTTAAAAATATAGGCCTTTTTTTTCTTCTCTAGCCATACCAGTGTATTAAAAGAGAAGCATGATCCTTGTTTCCATTTCTGAAAGAAAGATTCAGGTATCCAATTGCACAGAGATGTGTTTTGGAGATGCAAATTCCAATCAAGAACGTCATGTGGCTTTCCAGAGCCTGAAGTTTGATTTTGAGACTCAGGGAAAGCTAGGATCTAATACACATTTTTGTCATCACCATTCTTTATTACTTGGATGATCTATGCCTTTCACACATTGCACTGGCTCTCATGATTTTTTTTTTTTCCCCTTAACAGCCACTAGTCACCAAATTCAGAATTCCATCCCAGGAGTTCAGGATCCATTGAACAAGGCATTGCAATACCCAAATCCTTCCGTGGATTCCTTCTGGTAGCAGAAAGTGTAACTCTTCTGGTAGCAGAAACAATTCAGGAGAGATGGTCTAATAAAAACACAAGACTGGAGGTCAGAAATCACTGGAGTAGTGAGGGATACCATGACTTCTACTGAAGAAATGTAATGAAAAAGAAGAAAAAAAAGAGTCACCCATAAAGATAAAAAAGCCACAGAAGTCTAGACTCTGAGATCTAGGTTTCCTTTTACACAACTCTTATTACCTGTAGGCAAAAGGGAAAGGGTACTCTGGGGGATCAAAAAGAGAAAATGCTAGATGTGATCTCTGTCTACATAAATGAGGCATTAGTTATTACCACTGGAATATTTTATGTAAATATGCACACTAATAAACAATTACCAGATTATATGTATTTGTGTCTTAAATAGAACAAGGTTTCTTTTTAACTTTCTTCCACTAATTCAAAGAACTTGACTTACTTCTGTTACCTAAAATCTTGATTACATTCTGGTTAATGATTTAAAGGTATTTGGCTAACTCTGTGTATTCATCAGTGATCATGAAAGATAAACGCTTTGGGAGATCAGCACCTCAATTTTTTGTGTTCTTTCCAAATCTCAGTTTTGTAGAGGGAGAAGTAGGCTTCTTGGTACTGTTGATAATAAGATGATTTTAAAGTGTAAATTGTTTGAATCCTGGAGTCTCTTGAGGCACTTATAAGCAGTAATTTATCCTGTCCTAAAGTAAATTTTTAAAATTCATAGGGGACTCATATCCCATTTACTTTTTCCCTGTAAAGGAAATTCCACATGACCAAGTGCAGGCTTCTTCATGTCTTCATAAGAATCCCATTCTCAGTGTTTATGAGTCTCAGTTATTACTATTTTAAGATTTCAAAGGAGATATTATTAATCAAATGGCATTAATGGTTTCTTCACAATCTGTAACAGTATTTAAGGTCATTGCTTAGACAATGACCCAGCCTAGAGGTGGATGAACATTTGCATCATTTGCAAAATACGAGGGACAAAACCAAACCATGATTTCCACATGCAAGTTATGATCCATATCTAAGTTCTATTTGTTTAAGAAGTACACCATTTTCTTTCATAATCTATGGATGTCACCATGTAAATGTGTCACAAAAACACATAATCAAAGAAAACTGGTGAGGGAAGGAACCTCAGGAGGTTTTAGCACCAGCTAGGGCGTGTTCAAATACAACCATTTCCTGTTGGGTTCTGTATATCTCCAAGGACTAAGACTCCACAACCTTTCTGGGCAATCTATTCCAGTCTTTAGCCAACCTCAACATAAAAGTGTTTCTCTTCCATCTAAGTGAAATTTTTTTGCGTTCCCTGGACGTATTTTGTGCCTTTCTGTATAGAGTATCCTATTTTTTTTATTTTCCTGTATTGAAACTACCTAAAATAATGCAAATGAATATTATGCATCAAAATATTTAATATCCATGTCTCTTTTGAAACAGATTGCTCAGAACTAGACACAAAAATCCAGTTGTGGCCTCACCAGGGCTGATGAGAAGGATCACCTCTGTCAAACTTTTGGTAAGAGTTTGCCAGTGCAACCCATTAGCATTTTTTTCTGAAAAAGATATTGTTGGATCATGTTTAACTTTGTGTCCACCCCAAACCCCAGGTCCTTTTCTGCCAAGCTTCTTTCTGGCTGAGACGTCCCCAACACAGATTAATACCAAGGGTTGCTGTGGTAACCCAGAAAAATATTTCTTTTAGGCATTTCCTGCCTCACCAACTCTTGCAGTACCAAGTCCATCAGAATTGTTCTCAGGTTGAGAAAAATGTAAGTATTACAGTCTTTTTGATAATGTGTTCTCTTTGGCCCATGAGAATTTTCTATTTTTGGATGTGTTTTCATAGTTTATGTTGTACACACACAGAGACTGTTCACACAGACACACGATGCCTGCAGCTGAACCTGCTGGAGGGAGAAGCTTGATCTCTCTCTCAATTTCCTTCTTTAATATCTATCTATTATCTATCTATAAATAAAGCCTTCTGATTTCTGATCTTCAATCCATGAACTCTGAGTCTTTGTGGAAAGGGCCCTGGAGAAGAGGGCATCATCATTTTTCTACAGGTTGCTCCTCCCCAGCAGGAGCACCTTGCATTTTCTGTTGCTGAACTTCAGCAGGGTCCTGTCAGCCCATTTCTCCAGCCTTAGGAGCTCTCTCTGAATGGCATCATCACCATCAGTGTATCATCCACTCCTCCCAGTTTCGTGTCATCTGCAAGCATCTGTGTGCACAGATAAGTGCTGTATTTCTAGTTCTTTTAATGGTGTGTTTATATTTCTGAGAGCACAGTAATTTAAGTCTTCTGATAAAAAAGACACTGCTTTTCTTGTCTTTGTGATGGAGAAAAAAAGTTTATAATTTTATAGAACCTGTAATGTTTTTAAAAATTTTTCTTCATATTGTCATACAGCTGTGTTCCAGTTTCCTGTTCCTTGCTAACTAGAGATTTTTCATGGATACATTTTCTATACTTTTATGTTGCCTGTGTTTTCTAACCTTTTTTATATATTTGCTTAAAATAAGTAATTCATTTCCACTGCAAATGTAAGAGAACTGCTACTTTCACTGGGTCTCTTGACCCAGATTTTTAATAGAAGTGCTTTAGGTGATTGAAAAATTGGTAATTGCAAAAATAAAAAAAAACAATAAATCATTTTACCAATCATTCATAGTTTTCATCAGCTATGTTGTTTTGGTTTTCTTTCCTCCCACTGAGTTTTGTTCATGATTGTGTTTGGCTTAGGAGAAAAATCTTTTTAATATGTTATAGCAGTGATCCTCAAAGTCTTTTGGATTTTTAACTCTGTCTGAAACAATGGGAGTTAGTTGTTTTGGGTGCACAATTGAAAAAAGGCCTTCTGTCTATATCTACTTGGTTAGAATATTCTGTTTGAATGTAGGAAATAAAAATTTAATCCATGAGCACTTGAAATCACCTTGCCTTTAACTAAACCAGAGAAGTTTCTAATAGAAATGTCTTGTTTCTAATTTTTTTTCCAAAAGCCCTGTTAAAAATATCTGCTTCATGTCTTTTTTTTTTTTTTTAATAAATGTGTTACTCGTTTTTTTAACCTTGCTAATAATTTCTGAATGGTCTCAGATTTCCAATCTATCTCATGGCAAGGAGATGGGATTCTGTGTGGCGATTCAGCACAGGGGTTTAGATTTAACATATTTTGTTATCATCTCATTTGCCCCTCTTTTGAGGGACAAAGAAAGAGTGTGTTACTATGCTGAAAGCCCTTTGAAGACTTGTTTTCAGCACTTCCCTCCTGAGCTCACACAGCACAGAAGCCTTTTACTCCTTCAGAAAAGGCACATAGCATACCAGGTGAAACTGTGTTAGTTCCCTGACTGTGAATAAGGGGAACGCGCCTGTCCCTGTCACCTGGAGGACTGAGGATGTTCAAGGTCCTTCTCTATAGGTTTTTAAGCACTAAATCTTGCCAGACAAGTCTGATTGCTTTTTGATGTTATTACAAAGCTAGAAAATGATCTTACTCTCAACATTAATTAAAATCAAATGGAAAATTACTCTTTCATATTGACAGGATCTAACTGCAGGGCTGTAAAACATAGTAATGATGAATAGCAATGTTTCAAGTTTTGATGAGGAGTGGTCCTTGTTTGATGAGGCCTCTTTTAAAATTTTCATTAATAAATTTACATGGAGCTTTGGCCTCTCTGAAGTGAAAGACAATGACAGTTGATGAAAGTTCCATCTGATATTTAAGCTTCAAATAATGCCTAGGACAGAAAATACATTAAAAAACCCCTGCTGCAAACAATAAAAACAGACATCTGAAAATAAAATTTGCTTTGGTTTGAAAATGTATTTTCTCCTTAGTGTGTGAATGGAAAAAAATACCCAAAAATAAAATTCTCTATTTGGTGGTGGGGGAAGGAATAGAAAAAGAGAAGGCCCTGCAGAAAAGTCATAAATCTGGCAGAAAGACCCTAGGGTTATATTTAAAAATATGTCTGTAGTTTATATGGGAAACATCTGAAGTCTTGCATAACACAAATCTGATAATAACATTATTTATTTAGTGGTTATCTAATAATTTCCACACACATATAGAGGAACACCTGCCATTGTTAATGTGGTGTAAAAGTTGTTGTTTGTATTCGTGTCCTTAAACTCCAACAGGACAGAAAAAAACATACACTCTGGGAACCTTATTCAAGCATCTAATAAACACATTAATCTGAATAATTAAGCAAATTTTTTAAAAGTTTCTTAAATAGAAAGACCAAGAGTAACATCTTTCTGTATCTGAGAAATCAAAAATAGGACTATATGTCACTAGAAATGCTAGCACATATTTTCCCTTGACTTAATTTAGAGAACACAAATTCTATAAGAAAACCAAATATCAGTAGCATGTTAATACCAGCAGCACCTGGGCATAACCAGAGAAGAAATTTTGATTGTTAAACAAGAATTTTATTGACTTACTTAATCAATGTTCTTCACTACTTGATAACATTGTTAAGCTGATTAAAGATTTGATGAAAGATATTTGTCTGGTAAATACATTCACATTGACTTGCCCTCCAATATTCTGCCCTATGTAATTTCATGTCTTAATTAAACGTAAAAAGCCCAACAACAAAACAAAGAAACAAAACCACAAAACTGATATACAAACAAACCCCACCAAAAGCATATTCTTCTGAAGAGAGAAATTCTACAGACATCTGTCATGTGGAGAGTTAATATAATATCTAACATATATGCACTGCTTCTTATCCACAAGTATTAGAGATATTTATAAAGAAAAAAAACTGGTAAAAGAAAAAAATCCTAGGAAGCTTAAGAACTCTCCTAGAGACGTTTCATAAGCAAACAGAGTATTTGCAATGGCCAAAGGAGAATACTTTTCAGCCTCCCTTTGTATGAATTTAGTGCATTTTGGAGTGAAGATCCAAAATTCAGGACAGAACACATGTTGGTCTCATGAATAAACCTGGCTGAAAATCAGTGTTCTGTCTTGTGGGAAAATTGAGAACTGTCAGTCTTGTCAAATAATCTAGCTTCAGAGTTAAAACCCAAGCCCTGATCCCTTGGTCTTCAACACTGCATAAATGTTAATTTGTTACTGAGCTCTCTTTTGGAATACTATCCATCAGTTACCCGTGATGCAAAATCCATCTGTTCTTAAGGAGTGAGTTTTGTGTAGAAATTGTTTTCGATTAAGAGAGTGGATGAAGGCTGCAGTGGATTATTTTTTTTTTTTTTTCTACTTTGTAACATTCTCCAATATCACCTGGTGAGCACTGGTTCTTCTCAATTAGCACAACTTCATGGGCCTTGCCTTGGGGTAAACAATAGTCATCCTGATTTTCTTGCTATAAAAGCCTTTCCCCTGTGATTAAAACCAGATTTCTCATTATATCAGAGACACTCTCAGGCTAAAAATAAGTTGTGGGGGCACTGCACATGACACAGATCCTGTGCCAAGTGTTAGATGGCTGTGGCTCATCTGCCACAAAGGCATCTGGCTCTGTGGGGTGTTTGTGTGTGCCACTGCTTGTGCTCACTGCAGACCAAACACCACTGGGTGTCATTGATGCATTTAGCAATGTAGATATGTGCTTTGTTCCTTGGAGGGTTTGATCTAAATCAAACCAAACCTTAAGGTGCTTGAATTTCAAGGAAATCACAGGTAAGAGTGAGAACTGCTTGTGCCTACAGTAGTAGTGCACCAAGCCAGCAGCAAGACGTGCTGGTCTGTGGAATACTGCCTGACACGGCACCTCTGCTCACAAAGGATTCTTAGTGAGTTCTTTGAAGCCAAGGTTTTCAAATGCATGCACAGGACCCAGAGGACTGAAACCACTCACGCGTACGAGTTCACAAGGATCTAACAGCTAAGATCAAAGGCCTCTAAAGACGTTAATATATTAATAACCTGGGACACTCAGTGGTTGATCCAGCCCACATGTTGATCCTATGAATTTCTGATATGTGCCATACTCAGTATGTACTACTGAATCTTACTCTTCCTTCTACTTGTGTTGATATAATACTAGTGAATGAAGTGACAATGTTGCTGGCATAGGTCATAAGTACGGTCCAAAAGCAAGAATCTTTACAGTTTAGGATATTTTAACAATAACAATAGTACTAATAACTAAAACCCAGCTATTCCTACTGTTATTGTTGTTGTTATTATTATTATTTGCTATATGCCTAATAATTGGGTTGCAATCTGTTATCACCAATCAAAGCAATTTAAAATATTTGACAGAACATACCACGTGTGAGAGATGCAACGACACAACCTCCATAAGTGTGTATGGATAGGTGTTAGCATTTGTTTGAAAAAAACCTTATCGGAGCACTGAATTATTTTTTTCCTCTCGCTGTATTTACGGTCAAGAAATTTATTATGAAATGCAGCAGGTGATAGGCTGAAGGAGTCTGGTTACAGTAACCTTCATATTTATGGGAAATACAACTAAGAAAGAATCAGAGCTGGGACCACATTACAGTGTTATGCTCAAAAATCTCAGATATTCTTTATATCCCAAGGAAGAAAACCCTTGAAATCTGATCCTTATTAAATGCAGTAGTGTGAAGTTTTGAGGTGTGAATTGCCCTGTCTCTCTTTGTAAGAAACAGACAGTGATACCTGACACACAAATAGAGTTGGAAAAAAGTGCTACAGATTCTTCCCTCCATTAAAAGCACCAAGAAAGAGACTGGCCTGACAACAGCAGCAAAGTGACTCATTAAGTCCTACATTTTGTTGTTGCTGGACAAAGAGCATTTTGAAATAAAATGAAGTGGTGTATGTTTGCATCACGATTTTGATGAAAATGGAGGTAGATTACTTGCCCACTAGATAAATTCTCCATTCCTAGTTTCTTCTTTTGGTTCTCCAGCTCGAGAATGAGAGCAGGGAAACACTTTTTACACCTTTCAGCATTTTGTAGCTTGGAATGGCAAAAAGATCAATTCCAACACATATTCCCCCATTATTTCCTTTTCCCACTAATCTGAAATTATTATCTCAAAATACCAACCCACTCCTCTATTCAGATTCAAAAGTAATCCTCTACTTGGTAGATGCACCACACCATTTTGCTTGATGGGCACAAACCATGTGGGTGCACAGAATAACTATAAAACTATACTGGCCAATGTAATATTTGATACACTTCCTTCCACGAGATCTTCTCACCCATTAAGGACTTTGCCTTTACTACAGTAAAGACCTCATACAGCACACTGATAAACAGCAACACAATGTCGTAGGACAGATAAGAGGAGCAGTCATTGCACAGAGATTTTGTTCTGAGACTGTCAGCTGTAATACGAGATCTAAAAAGCCAAATGGAGAAATCTATAAAACTGGTGCACTTAACATTGGTTTAACTCCCTTCTTGCTGAAGGAAATCATGCAGTTTTTTGTAGGCAATGTTAATCCCCTGTAGGGCAGAGACTTCCAGCCATGAATTTCCCCCTATGCAATAAATGCAGGGGTTTTTCCCCAAAAAAAATTTACACCAAGGTCTTCTCCCCTCAATGTTGCAAGATTAAATGTTTTCTACTACACAGCTGAGATCTATTAGGTTTCTCTTGTATGTGCCATGCACAATGTAAACTCAGAGGTAACAACCAGTAAAAGGAAGCTAAAACAAATGTTATTCATCCCTTTTCCCCTTAGAAGGAAAGAAAACAGAACCTTGCTTTGTTCATGAAAGCCCAGCATTCACAGCTCAGCAGTTAGTCTTTGATTTGGAGCTGGTTTGCAGCAGGGGTGCCATGACACTGATTTTTATTTAGGGAAAAAAATGAGGATAATAAGGCACTTAATAAGATTAAGTGATTTAGAGATACATCTGCTAAACATAAAAAATATCAGGCATTTTCTTTTTTTTTTTCCTTTCCCTCCTTTTCATCTACTATGCAAGAGCAGAGAAACAGACTTCTGAATTGCTGTTTTTACTCTTGCCAAACCTGGTGAATTTTTATTTTTATTTTTATTTTTATTTTTATTTTTATTTTTATTTTTATTTTTATTTTTATTTTTATTTTTATTTTTATTTTTATTTTTTTATATTTATTTATATTTACAAAAAGTTCTTTGCAATTAGTTGACTTGTCATTAAATTACAAAAGCGTATTTAGAAGAACATAGAGAAAAACAATGAAATGGTGCACAGTTATTTAATGACTATTAAGAATTACAGACACAGTTAAAAACCTNTTTTTTTTTTCCTTTCCCTCCTTTTCATCTACTATGCAAGAGCAGAGAAACAGACTTCTGAATTGCTGTTTTTACTCTTGCCAAACCTGGTGAATTTTTATTTTTATTTTTATTTTTATTTTTATTTTTATTTTTATTTTTATTTTTATTTTTATTTTTATTTTTTTATATTTATTTATATTTACAAAAAGTTCTTTGCAACTAGTCGACTTGTCATTAAATTACAAAAGCGTATTTAGAAGAACATAGAGAAAAACAATGAAATTAAGTATTACAGACACAGTTAAAAACCCCCATACAATCAAGCTGAGCCTGAAATAATTAGAATTTATGGCACCTGGTTGTCTACAGAATTGTTTCTAGCAACCTGGAGGTCTCCCTGTTCCCCTCTGTGTTCACCCTCATCCATGCATTCTCAGCCCCCTTCTCTGTCTTCACACTCAAAGCACCTGTTGCTCTCTCCAATCCCCTGTTGATTTTCTAGGGTCACAGTGAGCACCTGCCCTGGCTGGTTTAGAGTTTCACAGTAGCTTCACTCTCTTAGTCTGTCCAGCTGCCTGCGTGCTCTGGAGCAGGTGAGGCGAGCAGTTAGAACTGCTTTTCTCCTTTCCTCGGGTAGTGCTGACGGAAGGAATGACAATGCATTATTAAATGGTATTTGTGACACCTGAACTTCATCCGTTATTTTTGATGCACTTGAAAGCTGGTTGATGATTTCAGAGCTACTAGAGGAGGATTGGTAGAAACAGGCAATGTGATCATATAAACTTTTTGCTTTAGAAAAACGTGCTAAAGGGTACAAAGATAGATTATTTCTGGGTTGGTATGGCTTAGTGTTGATTCCAGAAGGGTTTAACCTTAAAAATAATTCAACTCCAAGGTTCCCATTGTAAGAACACATTAAAATTCTTTATAAAATCTGAATTTTAGTGATTTCTTCTCAGAGAATGTCTTTCAAATAATTTATTTTCAAGTTTTTTTGACTTTTAAGTTGTATTCATAGGTAAGCCTAGAAGACTGAAATAAGAATGTTCACTCCTGAAAAAATTTGTTTTCTCTTTTGAATTGCTAATATGAATTAAAATGTAGAAAAATAAAAGCATAAACACAGGGGAAAATTCTGTGAAATATGAATCAGAGAAATTTAATTGTTTTGAGACAGGTTTTCAGTGTTGAACAACAGGTGTTCCTTCTAATGCCTAGAATCTGTACACTTTCAGAAAACTTCATAGATTGCCAACTATGACAGGGTCTAAAACCGGGAAGAAACTTTGGTAACCATTAAGGAAGCTCTGAAATTTATTAGGAAAAAGGTCTGGTGAGCACAGATCTATTAAGATGATGGCTTCCATTCTGAAGATACTCACCTAGTCTAATCTGGTGTAGAGTCACAAACCTCGGATTTTTAAGATAAGGCGATAGAGGGAAAAACTTTTCTATAACTACAAATTGAAATGAAATAGCATCCTGTCTTCAAATTAATAGAAAATTGATCCCTCTGGATGCCAGCATGACCCTCTTGCTTAAAAGTCACTTCTCTCAGTTTGGTGCATTCTGAAGTCTTGCTGTAAATACACACACCCCCATTACTGGGGTGATTAAAGATCTTGGACAGGACTAGGCTCAGTAGAGACCCCTGGGCTACACCACTAATTAGTGGCCTCCAATTACACTTTGCACTGCTGATCACCACTCTCTGGGTCTGACCATTCAGTTAGTTTCAATCTACCTCACTGTCTGCTCACGTAAACCAGATATAGCAGCTTATCTATGGTGGTCTTACAGGAGCCACTGTCAAAGGCCGTCCAAATTCCAGGCACACAGAGTCTGCTGCTCTTCTTTCATCTAGCAAACCAGTCATTTCAGTGTAGACTTTTTACAGTGGACAAGCATGACTTCAACTGGTTTAATTCTGTCCACTCCTGATTATTTTTGTTGTTCTTACTGGGCCTAGAAATTCTTTCCCAGATTAAATGGTTCAGCACCTTTCTGGAAATTGAGTAGAGACGGACCAGTTTGTAGTTCCTTGGTTCACCTTATCGTCCTCCCTGGAGACAGGAGTTAGTTGTGGTCTTTGGTCAGTTCTCCCAATGTCCATAAGCAATCTAAGATTATTAAGAGCAACCTTCCAGTGATATCAGCCAGCTCCCTCAGTGCTTGAGACTACACTCTCCCTCAAAAATAAGGCTGGATATCTTCTAACAACCAATGTCATGAAGGCTCAACAGCCCTTCTATCTCAGTTACCACTGGCAATTACTCTTCCATGTCTCTTAACTTGAACCACAAGGCAAAGACTATGGGAATGAACTTCCCTCTAGGAGAAATTGAGGTTCTGGGACCCTGGGGCTGCAACAGGAAGGCCTAGGTGATCATGGTAGGGCACCAACATTGCTGTCCCCACACCTTTCTAATCTGGGCTGCCCACAAAAAAAGGCTAAGGATGTTGGGGCTGTTTAGCCTGGAAAAAAGGCTTTGAGGAGACCTTGCTGCAGCCTTCCAGTATGTAAAAAGGGACTTCAAATAAAGATGGAATTCTGGTTTCCCAGAGAAACTGGGAATGATGCATCTTTGGAGGCATTCAAGGTCAGGTTTGCTTGGTCATTGAGCAACCTGATATAGTGGAAAGTATCCCTGCCCATGGAAGGGAGCTGAACTAGATGTTCTTTAAAAGGTCCCTTCCAACACATACCATTCTTTGATTCCACTAGCACCTATGGGTTTATATATGTACAGTTTTCTTAAGGCTTTTATAACTTGATCTTCTTCCACCAGGGTTAGAACTTCTTTCCTTCATCCTATCCCTCAGATCTCTGGGATCTGACATTCCCAAAGGCTGGTCTTGCTATAAGGACGGAAGCAAAGTCAGCACTTAGTATTTTAGCCTTTTCCATGTTTTGTTTAAGCAAGTCCCACATCTCATTGAGCAGTGGGTCCACATTTTATCTACTCTTCCTTTTGTTGCCTGTGTGCTCATAGAATCCCTGCTTATTTTCCCAAACACAATTCCGTTTGGACTTTATCTTTTCTAAATTCATCCCTGGATACTTGGACAATTTTTCTATATTTCAGCTAGATTACCTGTCCTTGCTTCCACCCTCTGTAGGCTTCTTTTCTGTGCTTGATTTTTACCCTCCTCCCTGCCTTCATGTTTCTGAACTCCCCCCTTTCATGGTTACTGCAGCCAAGGCTGCCTTTGACTCACATTCCCAACAAGCCCTTCCTTGTTGGTGTCTATGAGGTCAAACACACCACTGTTTCCCATTGGATCCTCTGTCACTTAGAGGAGGAAATTATTGAAGAACTCCAGGAACACCCTCAGCTGCTGTTGTGCCTCCATCACGTACCAGGGTGGTTGAAATCCCCCATCAAGTTGAGTGTCTGTGAATGTGAGGCTGTTGCTATCTGTTTGTAGAGGGTCTGATACACTTCTACCTGGTTAGGTGGCCTGTAGCAGACACTTACTATAATGTTGCCTTTATCTGTGCTGTCTTTAATTCTCATCCGTAGCTGTTTGCTGATTCCTCATCAATCCTCAGACAGAGATCTGCGCTCCATCTGGTCTGCCACATAGAAGGCAGCACTTCCTTCTCAGCTTCCTTTCCTATCTTTTCTAATGAGTCTGTATCCCTTTTCTGCAAGATTCAAGTCATGGGAACCATCCCACCTCATCTCCATGACCCCAAGGCTGTAGCACTGCAAAGACACAGATATCTCTTAACTCATGTTTAACTTGCCTTAACAAGTTAATAACTTGTGTTTCTTCTGCTGTGCATTGAGGAAGCGCCTTTAGAGAAGTACCCCAGTATGATGAGCTGCTGGAGAGGGTTTGTCAATTTTTTCCCTAATGGCTCCTTGTAGACGCTTTTCTGGCACTTTAAATGCTGGGGGTGACCTCAGTTTAACCCCATTTTGTTGATTTTGTCAACCTCTCCTGGCATACTCTCCCATACCTTTGGCTCATCTTAGTATAAGAAAGTTCTTATTTTACAGTGAGAACAATAATTCACTGTAACAACCTTCACAGGATTGTGGTAGGGTCTCCATCATTTGGGATTTTCAAGAACCAGCTGGACAGGGTGCTAGATAATCTCATCTAGACTTCCTTTTTCATGAAAGGTTGGAATAGAAGATATTTCAAGATATTTATCCCTTGCAACCTGAGCTGCTCTATGATTCCATGTTCCTCTTTGTCACTCTTTCACAGAACTTCTGGTTACTCTTCCCCCACTCCCCATGTCCAATCCTAAGGAGACTGGACATGCCATTGGCAAAAACAAAGAGGTGGATTCTGCCTCACAAGTAGAAGCTGACTTACAAATAGGATCCCACGACCCCTGCGGTCAGCATGAGTTCTACAGCCACATGAGTGCAGTCAGTGTTGTATTTTTGTACACTCAGTGTTGTATTTTTAACAAGGGCATGCTGACTCCAGGGATGGTCTGTGAACATCTCATAAACCAAATGAAGTCTTTCTCATTTTTTCTCATTTTCTCATCAATTGATGTCTGGGAGGTTTCTAAGAACTTAATTTGATTCATTTTTCTGATTAGAAGGTTTAGATAGGTTTATACTATAATAATCAGGGAAGATTCAAAAGCAAACATTTCAAATTTTGTACTCTGGAAGGGTTAATAAGATTAGTACTGGCACTTGGTATTACAAAAGTTGGAGTAAATACACAAAAATATGCAGTTCCAAACATTAATTTCTTTGCTTATCTGCCACATTTGGAACTATCCCTGAGTTATACAACATTTCTTAAAATTAAAACATTTCTAAATACATAAAACAGCTTGCACTGGCCGAATATCATTTTTTATAAACTATCTTCAAAAAAACACAACCATATGGATCTCGCTTTTTTACGATATCTTTTACTGAGCCAGCTCTCTTTAAAAAAGAATTAGAACAATAATAACAACAAGGAATATTGTCGGATTTTAAAATGCTTTGACCCAAAAGAATTTAACATCTGATGTATCATAAACGAGAAAAGCTTTGAATTGATCCCATTGCCTTAGAGTTCTGGTTATATTTTGCAAGTGTGTTTTTGACATTTCTGTGATAAGTGAACACCTTCTAGGAGATTAAGAGAAAGAAAAATCGTTGATTACATCTATGTTACTGTCATTTTTCAGTTACTGTCAATAAAATGAAGTCTGTGTCTGTTACTGACTGAAAAACATAACACTTTTAGAAGGTCTGCCTTCTTTGAAAAAATAGAGAACAAAACTGCTGATTATTCAACTGACAGTGTTTTTACATAACTGAAAAGGTGCTCATTGAAAAACGTTAGATTGACTTAGAAACACGGGGCTGAATTACCAAGTAAAATTATGGATAATTAAGGGAGTATTTTGCATCCAAGATGAAATGTTTCTTTACAATTAAATAGGGTCTTTGCTAATGGTAAGAGTGAAGCAAACTTTCATCCTTATGTGTCCAACTACCACCAAACTGACTTATACAAGAACCCTGAATACTCCTGTGGTGTCTTCATAGAAATCCACCACCTGAAGATTACTTTTTCACAACCTACATCCTAAAACATAAAGAGCAAAATTAATTTATCACCATACCTATTTAATAAATAGGTACAATCTTGAGGATTTTTATACTCTCCTTCATTTTTTTTTTCTCCTCTCAATTTGTTTAATGTTTGTGATTATATCCAGATTTGTAGATTTTTAGCTGAACTTGAAACACAAATCTGCTTCCTTCCTCCTGTGTCTTCTTCATTAGGAGCATGTCTTGCAAAGGATTGCAGGGTCCTTTGTGACCCTGTGAGAAGAACACAGCACTGCACCATGCTCTGCAAAATTGAGACTTAAAGAAACTTGAGTTCAGATCTTTGATACATTTTTGGGCAGCCAAGATAAAGATGAGATATACCTGCACGTTCCTTTTAGAGTCATAGGCCTTACTCTGCAGAGCCTGTGCCTAACATGTATGAGCTAGCATGGAAATAAATATGGGTCTGCAGTAACTAATGTTTCCTATAAAGAGTTACGGATTGCGTAAAAGCTGAGTTATGGGTCTCAAATTTGTCTGAAAACAAACATTGATTCTATTTCAGTCACAGAGAGAACTGAGTAATGATAAGACTTAGTCTCATCAAAATTCATTTTCTGTCTCTCTTGCTGTGGAGCCTCCACTGCCATCTGGTATATTTTATTTTCTTCCTCTTCAGATGCATATTCTTAAGAGCCAGCTGCTATACAGCCCTCAATATCTCAATGTCTTTTTCCAAAACTTCCAGGCTTCAGTTATGCCACCTAGTCTGTTCACTGCTGTGGAGCTTTAACTTATATGGGCTCACAGAACCCAATATCAGAGGTTGTCATCTTGGCTGAAATGATACGTTCTTAAGCTTAGTATTATTCAAGATAAACATGAACTAGATGACTGAGCAAAAAATCAAAACTCAGGTATTTACAAAAGAGTTGGTTGGACTTTATTCAAGTATCTCAGAATCCATCTCTTATTAGTTCTGCATAAATGCAGGAATGATCTTTGCAGCTTTTCCAGAAAGTCATTTTGGACCCCAAATATTCTACATCAACATTTAGTGGATGTTCAGTGACTGGTAGTATTGCTAAGAAGTAGATTTTCATTTACAATATCAAATTAACTTCAACCAATTTATCATGCAAATGAAAAATCATAAGTCATTTGGCCTGTTGCTTTTGTCCCTTCTCCTCCACACACACACATTTTTCAGCAGTGATAGCTGCAGAGGCACTTACAGCCTAGTTACCAGATGTCATACCTACACTGATGGCACCACGTAATGGACTTGGCCCAGCACCTCTGGAAATTAGATCACCATTGCAAGCTGACTTCAGGGTATTTCACAAGTGCTTGATGAGTAACAAATTAGTGTTAAATTTTGAGGAAAAGTTATAAAATTCTCCTTTAATTCCAAATTAAGATCATTAGTTCTAACTCTGCTTTTAGGTAATGCATATATTGATGATTATTTTTTTCATTTTTAACGATTCAATTTCTTTAAATAGCCTGTTATTTGCCCATCTATGTTACTTTTTACCTGGCTTGAAGTAGGGAATTTATGGAAATTATATCTGAATGCATTATCACTGAAGAACAACTATTGCTATCCTTCACGTAATCACTGGAAACTGATTTCCTGAGAAAATTCAAATAAAAAGCTTCAGAACTAGAAATCACATATCTATTCACAGAGAGAGTATTCTTGCTCTCTGAAACATATTGCAGTTGTTTAAAGATTTTTTTAAGGAAATGCCCCCTGCACACCAAGAATAGTTTTGCTATCTTAAAGACCTGTGACATGTCTGGACAATTTGTGTTCTCGTTCGGATGTGGGTTGTGATAACGCTTCAAATATTCTCCATCTGTGAAGAGGTCTGCAGGATTTCTGATTTGTCTTGCTTCGTTTTCAGTGCAGTACATGCAGACATTACTGGTCTCTGCTTCAGAACTTCATGTCGTTTTGGATGGAGACAAGTTTCTAATGACTGTTCCTTCTGTGCTAAAGTAGTTTTTAATTGTTTTGCTGGATGTGTTGATTAAAACTGATTTTCTTGATACTGGTATATCTCTGCATATCATGGTATATACTAATGACTTGCATTCATTTAAGTCAAAAATAATCTCAGTTCATGGGGTATTTCAATGAAGTAGTGGTAAAATTACAGAAACTTTATTAATGCAGATAAATTTTCTGTATTTTCACGGAGGATTCTAACCCATACAATTTTACAAAATAAAATTATTTATGTAAATATGTAACATTTTTTTTCTTATTCTATTTTTTTCTCTAGGTGCCTGATGATGTTAATCATTGCATTCACTAAACGTATTTTGATGAAATTTATGACATTAAATTTTTCTGTTGAATATTGAATGCGGTGGTTACAATTACTCTACCCAGGCAGAGAATTTTTCCATACTTAATACAAAATTTCTTGTGAAATTTTTTTCATTATTGTAAAGAAATCATGATTTTCGTACAATGATGTAAGAAGTAATACCTTTAATAAGGATGGAAGTTTAAGAAAAAGCAAAAAAAAAAAAGAAGGAGGAAAAATATGTTAAAAAAGGAGGAGGCCAAAGCATCTACTCTGAGAATAAGGGGATAGTGAGTTGGTGAGACAAAAATCTATGTACTGGTAAAAATAATTCTCATTTAGAGGGATTTACTATCGCATTTACAATCCCAGTTTTGTCTACTCTCATGAAAGATACAACAGAAGTATAAAAACTAAAAGGAATGATGATCAAAAGTAAAACTGATAATTCTGCATACATCTTTACAGGAAAATGGTAATAATAAATAAATTGAAACAATAATAAGGCTAAAATTTCTTAGTGGGATTACATCTTAGTCACTCTACAGGGAATATGGCAATAGAGAGTACATCTGCAGTAGCAAGTAATGTAGTAAGGACAAGAATCCTCTTTTGGCACAATCACAGTAGGTATGTACAGGAGGAGATTGAGAACTGCATTGAGAATTGGACCTATATATGGTGAGTGTAGAAAGAAACTACTTCACTGAAAAAAACCTAGTTACGGGAAAGGCTCTTTATAAGCTGAGGTAGCAGAATATTGAAATATGAAATAAAGAAGTAGCTACTGTTGATGTATATGCAAGAAAAAATAAAAGTTTTCTTAAGAACTCAAGCTTCTTGAACACAAAAGCCTTTAAAAGCTGTTTTTTTAATTGAAAGTGTGTTTGAGACTCTTTCTATCAGCCTGTGTCTTTTGCTGGTCAATAATATAGAAAAAATGATTATAATAACAATAACATACCCTTTTTTTTTTTTTTGTCTTCTTTTCTTAGCTAAAAGTACTCTGAAATTACTCTGTAGAAAACTATTGGAGGGTCCTGAAATCTAAACCCTTGGGGGTCTTCTTCAGGCAACCAACGAGCTCAAGACAATAAAAGATAATAGTATCCCACAGCAGATCAGGCATTTTCTGGGCTTGCCCTGTTCCTCAGTTTTATAAGATACCCACAGCCTTAGCTCAAAGCTCATTCTTCTGTGAATATTTAAAAGTTGTATACCACAGTCATCAAAAACCACTAATCAGGAAGGCACCCACTGCAGGTTTGCAGTTATGGAAAGTACGATCAATGTCTCATCTACCTGAATTAACTTCCATATTTGGGTTGCAGTTTTCATCTTTGAGGAGGGGGAATTTTTCTTTGTTTTTAAGAAAATGTATTAAGAAGACTAATTGTGAGAGGTATTCTGGCTATCCTTCTGGTTAGCTGCCTTGAGAGTTCTGAGGAATAACCGGAGTATTTATAAGAGAGAATTTGAGGCAATCCTCTAATAGCTGTGACAGAAGATTATTTGGATGCAAGTGCCTAGTCTGAATAGATTTTCTGTCTATCAAATGAGATTCAAACCTGTTCTTTCAAGAATCATTAATTCTTATAGCATTCAAGCTTTTAGAAGTAGTTCACCAAGCACTGAATAAAAAGCTTTTTATAAGATTGACCAGGATTGTACCAACTCTAAAGCTTTTATCAGTAATTAAACAGACACATACAGGTTGAAGATCACCATGACTGACTGGGTTATGATTTTCTCCCCCACCATACATCTTTTTCTTTCTTTTTCTTTTTTAGCTCTTCTATGGGTAAATATAGTGCTTCAGTATGATAGGTAAATTGCTGGGCATGCCAAATTTTGTTACCTTGACTACTGCAGCTACTTACTTTATAACCTTTTGTTTCTGTTATTGCAGCCCTCACCTTCATCTGGCAACTGTCACTAAAATAATTTTCCTTTGTCAGTGCTCAGATCATATCATTCCATGGCCCTGTAGCTCCCTGCATTACTGTCTTATCTTTTGAATCAGAGCTAAATGTTTTATCTCAACTGACAAGGCCTTTTAGGAACAGCTTACATTTCCATTTTGATAATAATTAGCTGCCTGATTCAAGTTTACTTTTCTCTGGGTCACCTTTCCCAGACATAGTTATTGTGAAGTTTTCATCTCGTGATGAACTCAGTCCCAAATAGCTGGGAAATGGAAACACACAGGGCATCTTTACTGCATGCTCTGCACTGTGATTTATTATATGAAGCAGAAGAAATCCCAGGAGTTGCAGTCCCAGACAGAGAATCCATATTACAGCTGTGCAGTTACTGATTTTGCCAATTCCTTGACTAACAAAAGTACTGAAAAGGAAATATTTGTGACAAGTGCAACTTAATGTTTTTCTTATTGTGATGGCAACAAGAAAAAGAGACATTTCTTTCTAGCACAACAAAAATTTTTCAATTGAACAGTTGCAGCACAGGTATAGTTTGTTTGTTTCTTTTTAAATTAAAAATAAATTTCATTATTTTTAAATGAAAAATAATCATTGTATTGAAAATAAACATTTTACTTTTTCAGCTTCTCCTCAGTTTTCATTTGGGTGTTTTTTTCTGACTTATTCATTGCAGCACTCAACAGAAATTTGTAAGTAGTCACATTTTTCACTGAAATAGCTAAAACCAGATCTATAGTTAGTTTTAATGTGTATAACAGTTTTGCCTGAAGATCTGACTGTGCATACAACTCTTCCCCCTAGTAATGATGCTTAACACTACTGTGCAGCAAGGAGTCCTCTTCCAGCACCTCAGACTAGTATGATTTAACCTGCACTTAAAATAGACTTGTCTTTTACAGGTCTAAGCAAGCTCAGCAGTCACAGGAAGACATAAGCACTGTGCTTAGTTGTTCATTTATCCCCCCTCCCCCCACCACGCAGATTTTTCTCTTTACTGAACCAATCCTTTGGATGTCTTAAACCACATCCCAGGATCTCATACCCTTTCATGATAATTTGCCTTGAAGAATGACTAGAGCTCCTTTGGCTATAAACCCGTACTTAGTATTTAACAAAACAACAGCCTAACCTACAGGCTTCTGAATTCCTTCTCTGAGGCATTTTTGAGTATATCTGTCAGGAACTTTTGCTACTTGCCTGCACATATTTTTCTAAAAGGGGGAAAATAAGATTTTTTTATTTTTTTTTCATCTGAGAGATAGCAAAACATTTGACAAAGTTTGCCCATGTTACAAATAGATAAGCAAAGAATCATTAAAACAGTCTCAGGATTAGACATTTTGGAAGCAATATCTAATCTGAGAAAGTAAATTACAATGGAATCCAAGATGACACAGATGAATTGATTTTCATACAGTTATATCAGCATGGGAATTTAGACAAGTGATAACATCAGAAGACAATTTACAACTTTAAAAAATACTTTTCTTGATAGTAACACACTTAAGGTTTAAGAGTCAAGTGAGGTGAACCAGGCAGATGTAAGAGAGTTTTCTTTTGCTTTTTGGAGGTTGGATTTTTTTCATTTTTTTCAACGTGGAAAAATTCCAGAAGAAGTTTTAAAATAAAGATGAATTTGACAATCTTTCCCAACAGCATTTGAAATAATAGAGCAAACTACGGAAGAACAAGCAAATCCTACCACATAACTTGTAGAACATTATGGAGAAAAAAATCCCCACAAAAAAATCCTTTTTGTATTTCCAGAAAAGGAAATTATTAACTCCTTAACTTAAAATTTAACCAATCCAAGGAGCCATGATAATAAATCACTATTCTACCTGCTGTCCCCAAATGTCCTGCTGGAAATTATTGCCACCACTGATCTCTCAGGAGCTTAGTTCATAAGTATACCTTGTAATATGCTTCAGGCAAGAACAGTCAGACAAGCTGGAACCACCATTATGCGCTGTTTAGGGAAGCCTGTCTGATTTTTGCCTAGAGCAAATGAGAGAGACTTGCTGTTCTCCTGGAAATCATGAAGAACTGGAAGTAATCACTTCCACTGGCACCTCTGTGTCAGCTGGGAACACATTTGTCCAGTGTTGGAAGGGAGCTTGATTATTCTTCTCTTGCTCTGACAAAGTAATCCCATATTATGCAAATATTTTCATGAATTGGGACAGCACCGTGTCTTTAGACATTTTGCCTGATAGCAAAGTCACCTTTACAGAACTGCTATCCTAACATATCCCACATAACTGCTAACCCCAAAGGTGTCAGTTATCAGAAACATGAATTAGAATTTTGACCCTTCAGTAGTAGGGTCAAAATTATTAGTCAGACATAAACAAAACAATGAAATCAGTGAAACTTTTAGAAATTAGGGTGATAGGAGGCTTCAGAAAGTGCATAAAAATCCTCATTTTATTGGATTTCTACTTTTATTGACAGTGTATGTGGTATAGGGTAAATAGATTAGTCTGGCCCACCGCAGATAAACGCAGAAAGCCCTGTGTTCTTCAGCTTATGTCAGGGCAAAGAACCTTGTGTACTATGGGCCTCTTTGGTGGAGTCAGCTAAGATTTCTGGAACTTTAAGAAGATTCCTGTGTTTTTTAAGTAGAAAGACATAATCTGTCTTTTATAGTATTATAATTAAACCAAATGAATTTCAGGGAGCAAGGACATGAGAGAGATAATAAAACAGAGTAAATATCCAAGGCCCTGACTAAACAGAAAATTTTAGGATCATAGTATAATTTCTCTTGGAAGAGTTCTCAGGGGACTTGAGTGAAGTCCAATCTCCTTCTCACAGCAGGGTCACACGAGTGACCATGGCAGATTGCTCAGGGTTTCCTCTGGTCGGTGCTTGGAAACCTCTGAGGAGGGAGAGTGCCCAACCTGCCAGGGCCACCTCCACTCCTTATGGGGCAAGAAACACAGCCTTTTATCCAGTCCGAACCTCTCTTGTTTCAGCTTGTGCCTGTTGCCTCCCTGGCTCCCTGCACAGCGGTGTAGAGTGCACTGTGTCCCCAGTGACACCCCCACGGGCACGAGGCTGTGGTTAGGCACCCCCAAACCCAGCTCTGCTCCAGGCTGGCTGAGCCCAGCTGCTCCAGGTGGACACACATGCTCAGCTTCACTACGGGCTGGACCTGAGGGCATGGAGCTGGGACACTTCACCTCCCTCAGGCTGCTGGGTCCAGCCTGATCTCCCCTAACGTTGAACTGTGAAAAATCTTCTCAGGTGAACCCTGTGTCACTGAAAATGTGTTACAGGGAACCATCTGCTGTGTCAGGATGGTGATTTGATAACATAAACAGCCACCACATAAAATTTTGTTTTGGGCAGTAGCACGCTTTTTTTTTAAATTTAAAAATCTTTGGGTTTAGATGAGGAATAAGATTGACCTAATTGCAGAAAATTTGTGCATCATAAGTTGATATAAGTCAGCAAAGCTCTCTTAAATCCAATATATGTATTAAATAATATTTCAATGACATTTGTAATAATGTGATCTTTGATCAAACACAGCAGGTTGGAGGTATAAGTGCAGGAAAATGTGCTACTCTTTTATAGGCAGACAAGTGGATTGCACTTTTCTCCTGGTTTCTAATTTTAAATAATTGAAAGGGAACTGAGACCATTGCAATGGTTGATTTTTAGGTATTCTATCTTTGAATGAATAGATCTAAAAATATATATGCTTAGAAAAGAATGCAAGCTTACTTACCATGCCCTCTAATTTCTTCATGTTCACTGTACCATGAAGACATTGAAAGGAATTCTTTCAGTATCTCCTTTTAATAGCAAGATGTGTTCTGGCATGTGAAGTGCATTTCAGAAACACAGGAAACTAAAACTACAATAGATTAAATTGTACCCTGAAATCAAATGCTACTGACCTAATTAACAAGTTGAATTAAGAATCATCAAGTATTCATCAAGAAGATTTTCCTTTTCATTAATCTCTCTAATCACGTAATCCCTGAGTGCCAAGCAAATTCCTTGGTCACATCAGATATTATGAAGATAATTAAACTAGAGCAAGAACTGAAATTCTTTTTAGTATCCACTCATTCCAAAGTGATAAAACCTAGTAGTACCAGTGTTTCACAGTAAAACATTTTCTAAATTTCCTAGTAAAACTTATGGGCCACAAACTGGATGTGTCCAAAATTCAATTTCCTCCACTACTTGGCAGAGGCATTAGGACTTCCCATCTGATAGATATGGGTTTTGCCTGGGCAATAAGGCTATTCATGTTCTCTAATAGCCTAAGAATGTCTTATTGCCAGATCAAGATGCAATCTCTGCTATAATCTTGTTATAAGATGCAACTATATTGGATATCTATATTCAGATTTATATATGTTCACTCTGTCTTTCATTCTTGTTTCCAACAACAATATGTGAATTTCCAGGTTCCACAGGTTGCATGGAAAAGATTTCTTTAGTCTCATTCCAGAAACCAGAAATTATTTTTTTCAAAAATATACATCTGTGCACTCAAGAGACCCAATATACATATAAAATTTATGAAACAAATCAGGAGCTAATGTGAGAAAAACAAACCTTACAATGAGCCATTCAAGTCCTAATTTCTCAAAGGACCTAGACATCATAAAAACCTGTAAGATTTCCTGCTTTATTGTGTCAGCTGTGCTTTCAAATATAAGTTTTACTGTCTCGCCCATGTCCAGCAAAAGGCATTCAGGTGTTCAGGGGTGTCTTTCCCCTCACACACACCCTCTCTTCCTTTCGATTCTCTCTGTTGGGCAACATGATTTGTCCTAATATAAGAACACCATGTGGGAATTATCCTAACATACAAATACTAATTTTGAAGAAAATGAGTAATTAATACAGTCCAGAGACAGGGAGCTGTGATGATTGACTTTGGTACACATTGGTCTGCAACAGACTGGACCAGTGGGGCAAACTGGTTGCCTGAGGTTGTAGGATGTATTCCCATGCAGATCCACCACTGGCAGGGATGCCTGCAGGGTTATGTCCAGCCTGATAAATGTGTACAGTTACTTCTGGACTGGTGAGTAAAAGTTCTAAGGTCTGCTCACATACAGAGATAAAATCCTAAAGTAGTTTCATTGTAGAATCATTAAGGTTGGAAAGGACCTCCGAGATCATCAAGTCCAACATTTGAATGAACACCACGGCGCCAAGTCAACCACAGCAGTAAATGCCACATCCAGTCATTTCTTGAACACCTTCAGGGATGGTGACTCCACCGCCACCATGGGCAGCCTATTCCAGTGCTTGACAACCCTTTCAGTGGAGAAATGATTCTTAATATCCAGCCTAAACCCCCTCCAGCACAATCTGAAGCTGTTTCCACTTGTCACCTATCACCTGGGAGAAGAGAGCGACCCCACCTGGCCACACCCTCCTTTCCGGCAGTCCTAGAGAGCAATAAAGTTCCCCCGGAGCATCCTTTTCTTCAGGCTAAACAGCCTTATCTGTCTCAGCTGATCTTCATCTGATTTGTGCTCCAGATCCTTCCCCAGTGCCGTTGCCCTTCTCTGGAGACTCTCCAGCACCTCTCTTTTCTTGAAGAGACATATTCAAAACTGAGCTCAGGATTTGAGATGCATCCACGACAGGGCTGAATACAGGGAAATTATCGCTTCATTGGTCCTGTCTGGATCTTAGTGCTTTTATAAGTGATTTTAGGATATATTGATCTCAGTGGACAGTAAAAATAAATAAAATGTCTTATCAAATATGTAGGTAAAAAAAATCAAATGTATGTTTAAGGAACTAACTGAAGATGGTCTGTTTCCTTATTTCTAAAAAAAATAGACACTAAAGTGGTTTGTCAGTGATGTCATGCTTAAATAATCATGTGTAAGTAATAGGCCTATATTTTTTCTCTAATATCACTTCTACTTCATAGAAACAACACTGTAGTCCATACATAATATTCCTACAACATTAAGAAATCTGCTTTTCGCAAAGTCCAACATCTTCGGTAATGTCCTCTTAAAGTAGCTACCAGTACAGTAATATATTAATGTAAATACAATTTGCATTTTATTATCTAAATTTTAAATTTAGATATTATAAAGGAACATTTTTATTTTTCACAGTTGTGGCTACATTTTCCTTTATGTATGTCAATAACTTAAAGATGTGTCCAGTTAGGATGCCAATAAGTATTGTAAGGAGTGCTTAAATTTATAATGCATTTTAAAAATTCATTAAACATTTAATACAAGCCTTGGATCAGGTACATTCATGCATGTCACTGTACCTTTCTTTTTTAAGTAACAAGGTGGATGTGAACTAACTAGAATATTGTGCTTAATATTGTATCTTTCATGCATACACTAAGCCTGGAGCTTCTATCTTGGCTCATCTAGTAATTTCTATGTGATACTTTCCTCTGAGAGACTACTGAGGGTGAAAAGTGTTTATCAATTTCTCCAAGAGAACTGAGAACTTTTAATGACTTTTGACTCGTTTTCTAATCTCTCTATATGTGCTGAATTTTTATTGGCTCCAATACAGGTTCCCGTTGATGAATGTTTTGAAGATATATTTAATATCCCAGCAAAAATAAATAAATTAATTGTGTGTGGGAACATGTGTGTAATTTAACATGAATATGCATAATATATTTGTGTATGCATATAAAAATATTTTGTAACTAGAGCTTTTTTTTTCACCCAGATCAGAAATATCAGTCTTCTGAGTTACATTCACCTTTTACTTCTCCCCTGACCATAGATCAAAAGAATTACAAATGGAAAAGATACTGTTCAAGTACGTCAAACCCTCGGGACAAACACAGGATTGTTGCCTACATTATATCTCGTGCTACCTCTTCTCATTATAAATGTCTCAAGTGACAGAGTTGGAATATTTCCCTTGCACGTTTGTTAAATAAATTTAAATCTATCACTGGCAAGTAGTTTTCTTCAAATATAGTACTTTTTCTGTCTTTAATATCAGTTTTATTCCTGGTAATTACACACAGTACTCTCCCAGATCTCTCTTAAAATCTCTTAAATAGTCATATCTTTCAAGAAATGTACTTTCCACTAAGCAGGTTATATTATGCCACTTTTTAAATTTCCCATTTCTGCAAATCTTTTCTATTTATTTTCTTTTAATATAGGCTTGGTTCATATGAATATGAGTGAGCAATTATACCAACTGAAGAAAATGGAGAAAGTACATGACTTAGTAAAACTGTAGGTTTGAAATTTTCTTCCAAATTTTGTCGCAAGTTTAACAAAAACCCTGGTATGATCCAGTGAATAAATAATGTGAATTAGATGCTGTATATACACTAAACTCCACAAAAAGTATCTTCTATAAATCAATCTTTGTATCAGCCTTTCAACTCTGTTTGTTGTGACTCTTTCTGCTGTTGACATCTAATTACAATGTGAGAGACTTAAATAATGTTCTAATCTCTTCTCAGCACTCATCTCCCTCTGAATAAATATGATCATATTAAAAAATCTTCAATGGTTACAAATCTGATTTTATGGATTTATCTGTGTAGTTACTCAAATTTTAGTTAGTTCTGAGTTGGTTCTGTGAGACAATTTCTTTATTCTCATTAATTGCATGTTACTAAATACTATTTTGTTGCTAAACGTGTTAAATAAATTAATCCTCTGTAACCTTTAAAGCCACAGAACATGTGATTATTATTTTAGAAGGAAGCCAGAGGTTTTGTATTAATTTAACAGTACATGTCTCAGAAATTGCTGATCTCGTTCTGATCTCTGTCTTGACCTGCTTTTAGTTAATTCTAAGCCATCTATTCTGAAATAACAAAATTTTATCTGTGATCTCATCAATATGTGACTTTTTTATCATTATTTAAGAGTTTTTTGCAATTGCAAAGTTTTACCCTAAAACTCATACAAGCTACTGCAGTGTTTACTGACAACTGACTGTGTGGAACAATAGAGAAAGAAACATTTACAATAGAACATTTAAAAAATCACTAATGGCACTCAAAGAGAAAGAACCCTTCATCTTCAAGTCATACTACTCCCGGTGAAGGACTTTGTGTTTTGACAAGCTTCCATAAAAACAGAAAAGGAGGATGAGCAAAAAAGAAAGGGGATGATATTTTAAAAAATTATGCATATTCTTTTTGATTGCATTTTAATAGAAATTAGAATTAAATTTTAGTTTTGTTTAGGGGGTTGTTTTTCCCCTTGAAATGTTACTACCATAAATGTACTCACAGAGGGGAAATATAAATTTTCCACCATGTTTTGAGGGTAAGACCATCATAGGCAGCTCTAAATGTCCTAAGAAATGCAGGGGGAAAGAATATTTCTATCCTAGCCATGAGAGAGAGGTTAACTAAGATAATAAGCTGAAATAACAGTACTGGAATGTCATTGTGCCTCTCCCTTGCCTGCCATAGTGACAGCTGCAGAGACCCAGCTCTTGCCTCATTAGCAGCAGTCTCTGAAACCATGGGTTTTCAGGACTCTGGCATAAATAAACTAGGCAGCAGGCTTGTGGCAGTTTTCCTGCCCTTGATTGTGTGCTGTTCTCCACATCTGCTTACTTTTTTGGTGCCAGCAGAGAACTCTAGATATTTCTCATCCACTTCCCTACACCCACCCCCCTCCCTGCATCTTTGGCATTTTCTGTGGGGGTTATCACTCGAAGTGCTGTACAGTGCTTATCAAACTTCCTGAATTCATCTATATTCATTAAGTCTCCAGGTAACCACAGCTCTTTCCTAGTCTGATCTTCCACTCTATCTCTCTATCTGTGCACTTGTTTAATTTGCATTTCCATCTTTGTGAAATATTCTCCACCTGGCCCTTCTTTAATAATTTTATAGCCTGGTAAATAACTTTATTAATACTATCTGGATGAAACCATACAAACCTATGAAATCAACACATGCTTCCAAGACAAATAAGCAGAGATTGCTTATTGTTATGATATTGCTGGTGGTGGGTTGTCCCTTTGTAGGAGATAAGAAGTCAACTCTTTGTCAGTTCTTTCCTTCTTTTTAAGCATGTCTTTATGACTTTGTCTTCTGAACCATCAAGTCAAAATTCAGATAGAAGAATTAGAGAAGTGATTGTGGAATGCCGACGAAAAGATTTTATAATTCCATATAAAGAAAATCTGTTTTTCCTATCTCTTAAATGTCATCTCCTTTTAAGCTTTCTCTGGCTATATGGAAAACATCTGGCCCTAGCGTCCTACCTAATTCCAAAATGTGCTTTTCCATTTTGGCCACACATTAGGATGAGGCCTATATGTAGATAATTCCAGTTCTAGCTCTCCCTTCACCTGTTTCAGCCTTCTAAAAGAAAAAACAAACCTGGAAAATGGATGGTGATGTGATGAGCTACAGTGTGTTTCAGGAAAAATCTGTTGGAGAAATAAGAAGAATGTAATGGAAAACCAATATTAGAGCATGGCTTTGCTCAAGTTCTTGGATTGCAACCTGAGGAACATGGTACTGCTTATAAATGTGCTCATTGATCCATTTATTACCATTACATTGAAAGTAAATGTTAGGGCCGATTTTTGATAACATTACTAACATATATTGCTTTTATCAAGAGGAACCCACCTAAAAAACACCCCACTAGTTGAGAATCAGAGCTTTTGGGCCATAAACCCCTCATGAAACTGCACCCTATTTTACTTAGTTTAACACTTTGAGACAGGAAGTGTGGAAGTTGGCTTGTTGGGAGGGTTTTTGTAGATGATAGTGGCTAGATAAATGGCTATTTAGCAGAGAGGCTGCTATTAGTAACTGAAAAAAGGATTGTTTTGCAATCCCTGCTCCAGAAGGTCTTATGAAATGAAGAAAAGGCAGGCTAATACACCTTGCTTTGCACATAAAACCAGTAAATCATTTTGGTTAGAAAAGACCCTAAAGATCCTTGAGCCCAAGAGTTAACCAAACACCTCCAGGGATGGTGGTAGGACAAGAGCAAATGTCCTCAAGTTGCCCATGGGGAAGTTTAGATTGGAGATTACATTGGATATTAAGAAAAATTTCTTCACCGAAAGGGTTCTCAAGCAAACCTTCTCAAGTTTCAATTGGAACAGGCTCCCCAGGGAAGAGGTGCAGCCAAGGTCCCTGGAAGTGTTCAAAAAAGTGTGGATGTAGCATTTGAGGACACTGGTTTAATGGTGAACATGGTGGTGTTGATGGTTAATGATGGTTAATGACGACATTAAAGATCTTCTTCAACCTTAACCTATGATTCTTTTCAATGAAAATTGATGCTAGACTTACTGCCTAAAGAGCTAAAGAGTTAAATTTGAATAAGAGTTATTACTTCATTCTTAAGAAGTTCTGTTTTGTTTCTTAATTTGAACATCTGAAGAGATCAGAAGAACTTTTGCAGAATTTGTCATAGGCTTTTTTTTTTTTTTAATTCCATTTTAAATTCTTGGAAATCTATTTCCTGAGTAGAACAACAACAATATACTGAAATTTTTACATTAACTCCCATGTCAAGCAGTTGAAGAGAAGGCTAAAAATAAAAATAATAAAAACTTTTTTTTTTAATACAGAAACATAATTTAGGTGAAAAACACTTTCTAGTAGTTCTGCCTTGTTCTTAAAATTTAGTTGAAACATTTTTGTTAGGTAATTATTTTCAGGACAAACACGTGAACAATTAGGGTTAAAACTTGGCATTTTCAAATTCTTTTGGATCTTTAGTTTCATTATTTTATTCCAGTTCTATTGGAATCACATACACTATTCATTCCAAAGTGAAAAGATGGAAACATGCACTTCTAAACTGAGTCTTTTAAAATTTACATAGCTTTTCAGTGATCAGCAAAGCAGGAAATATGTACTTTAATAATAACAATATAAATCAACTGTTGCAATCAGAATATTTAGAAAGAGCTGCAGTACCACCAAAATTGTTCAGATTGTTTTATAGTATTTTTATTTCCATAATCTTTTAGCCTGATGTTGTCTGCTTTTACTAGTTTGAATACATTCATTTTCAGCTAGTTTAAATTGGATACTTAAATTAATGCATTGTCAATTTGCTCTTATGGCAGAATGAAATTAAAGTAGGGAACATAGATGTGTTGTAATGATAATATAGTTTTAAAGATGCTCCTGATTGCCAAAAATACACATTGTCACTAGCCAAATAAACTTAATGACACTCACAAAATAGTATTGGTGAAGGCTATTAACAAGATGTTCTCTTTAAAAGTCAAATTGTTGTTCAAGGAGAAATTATATTATTGAATTTAACTGGCTGAATGCACACCTATTACTTTTACAAGTACTTTAGATAAGGCAAATACAAGAACAAGATATAATAGTAACAATTAGTATTACCACATTCTCAAACACTTGTTTCCTTGATATTTAAGTTTAAAATTCTTGGGATAAAAACTAAAAAATACTAAAACCATTATAGAGTGTTTAAACATTAATTTTGTTTAATGGGGAGGAAATCAGTAGGCAAGAAGCAAGAAGTCTGAAATTTTAAGTGTCACATTTTTTATGTCCAGGAAGCACTGCAGTGTTTGGTTATAGCCTGTCTGTTGGCCTCTTGCTCAAATGGCCTCTTGCATGGCTCCTGGTAGCTGTGCTTAGGTATCTGGTTATCAGCTAGCACTGCTTCTCAGGTCTGAACTCATGCTCTTCATTACTAAATTGTTACCTCACAATGAACAAGTGAAGATATATAGCAAGGGGAGGGCTTTTTGTTCAAGAAAATCCTTTCATCTTCTTAAATTTCATGGGGTTATGACCAGTATCTAGTTGAAAGTATTTGGATTATGTACTTGCTTTTAAATTTTACCCTTTCAAATTTTCTTTTTACCAGTATTTTAAAGCTTCTCACATATCTGTTAACTATAAGGTTCTTAGGTTGTCATTCAAATTCTCAAATCTAGGGTTACTATTCAACTTTTTTTGAGTTAGAGATCATTTATAGAAGAAAATTTTACATGCCTATTTCTTTCTGAGGGCATAACCATCTTCCTACATCTCTTGTATATGCAGGTCACATTGTGCCCATTGTTGTCAACAGAGAAAAAACTGCATGTCTAGCTGAATTTTGTGACAACAAAGCTGTAAGAGTGTGGTGTAAAAGTCCTAGAGTAGGAGGGACAAAACCATCTGCATTCTTGGCACTTCCTCTTTTTTTTTAGTGTCTTTAGGCACATACCCGAAAAATGCTGAAGGTGTCTCTTTGCATACATCTTAGGAGTGGGTCACCTGGTATCACCTACTCAAACCTAGTCTCAATTTTTCTGCAAAAGTATTAAAAAGCACAACCCAAAGAGTTTGAACTTATATTTTCAAATGCAGCTTGGAGTGTCCCGCTTGAGAACTGTTGTAAGGCTGGGGATAGGTTGAGTGACTGCTTTGCACTTATGGACACGATGTTCTCAGGAGTTGCAGTTCTGGCACCAATAGTACAAAAAGATCTTGTGTTGATAAGATAAATAAGTATGTGGGTAAAACAAAACCCTGGAACCATGCTTTCACAAAGCAGCTCATTAGCCACCTATCCTTTTTAACAGACAATGGAAGATTATTGTGTGGCTTATTTTTGTTCAGTAACTCAGCTACACATCTTATCATTTTGCTTTTCCTGCTTATGGCAAAGACCTGATCATGAGCTGTCTCTGTAGTTTGAAAATAATTTCTCTTTGAATGCCACAGAGCACTATGCACTCTTTTTCAAATTCAAATTTTCTTGATTCATTTAACTTGAGGGCATTGTCCTTCTCTGGAGACGAGTGGAAGAGGTCACTTCTTTCACATCAAACATTTTAATCATTATAATTGGGATTGTGACCAGTGCTTTCTTCTGAGAACATGTCATTTTCCTATTTCTAAATTTTTGTACTTTAAGAGGTTTATATTCCCATGGTCTTTTTATTGATGTGTTTTGGGGTGCATTTTCATATCCTGAGGAAAATCACTGGTTAGGGTAGGGTATGTGTGTGCATGCGTGTTGGTTCTTCACACAGTATTACACACAGGCAGTTACATCCATACATTGGAGTAGAGAAGGTATACAATAACTAGCAAGAATATGTATGTGTTTCTAAATGTAATAAAGTTGGAGTAATTTTCTTGACATTTTCAAGTTCTAGACAAATCAGCCAAAAGTTTTTGACCAACCGAGGCAGAAAAAAAATCCACATAAATTTAATTAACTTCTGATATGTTATGAATATCAAGAATCAGGGACGCTGGAAGACATTTCTTACTACAGATATTAAAACTCTTAATAGAAAGTCAAAAACTGATATTGTCCTTCAAGTTTATTTTGCATTTCTTATTTTTCCCATGAGGAAAATATTTTTAACATTAGATTGTCTTATAATTCTAGATGAATAATACACATGCACATGACATCAAACTTTTAATCATGCCCAAACCACATATAAAAGTTTTAAATGTTTTTGTTCAATGCAGATCTATTCACAGCAGAGCAAGCATAAGATGGTCTATAAGGATGAGTAAGACAAGTGGGACCCTATTTTATGACAAATTCAAGTGAATCTATTTGAAGCACTGTGCTTGAGTGCTGTAATAGCATGAGCTGACATTTCTAAATGACACAACCTATGTGGTTTCCAGTAGCATTTTATTCTTTGGAGTCAGATCTGGAAGAAGCAGAATAATTGCCTTGGGTATTGTTCTGTACTCTGTGTCTTTTGGCCCAGAGCTACTTGGATTGATGGAATTATAGGGATCTGCACTGCACTGCAGTTTGTGGTGTGGGTAGGTCCCAAAAGAATTGGGTTTATTTGTTCTAGCAAAACAGAGGTCAAGAGAGATCAAGATTGCTTGCCATAAATATATGAGGGAGATAAGTGCCAAAGAAGGGAAAAAATCAAAACAATTTAAGCTAAAGGACAGTGCTGGCACAAGAACAAGCTTGTTTAAATATCCTTGAATGAATTTAGACTCCAAATGAGGACAGATTTTCCAGCCAGCAATAAGGTCCAGAATAGCTTTCTGGCAGCTAAGATAAGTAGGCATAAAGAATATTAGCAAGTGTTAAGATGAAGTGCAATCCATTTACGAGACTGTTTTATGCAGTCAACTGAAACAAAAGAAAAAACATATGCTCTAGAGGACTTCCCCAATTCTCATATCACCTCCACCCCATCCCCTCCCAAATGACAGAGACATAAAACCCCATTCACCACACTTAACCTTTAGCATCTAGCAGAATCTGGTCCTTGCAGCTCATTGCACTGACAGTGCAGAGAAGAAATGATGTGCAGAAATTTGCCCCATTCACTAAAAGTTTGAATTTTTATGAACAAGTAGTCTCTCTCCCTGCCTTTCATCTACTAAGCATAACAAGAATGTATGCTTAAAATAAGTACCTACATTCAGTGGTATCAGACTGAGAATTGTTATCACATTTCTGCTTTTTCTCCAGCTCTTAGCTATTTTTTATATATGTTTAAACTACACAGTCTTAATCAGAATTTGTCATGGCTTCAAGCTTACTGCACTAAAGGCTCCTTCAAAACTAAATAATGGCAATGTACTAGAGAATTTTGAATAATTACAGGGAAGTGCTATTTAAGATGTAAGTAGAGGTTTTGTGGGTTTTTTAGGTCAGTATTTTTTCCTCATGTGGTGTCGTATGGAATATGTTAAAACCAATATTTAACATGTTTTCAATACAACCCTATTTTCAATGATAAACACAAAAGACAACTTTTGTGATGTCTAAGTTATTCATAAGTACAGCACACATTACTGGAAGCCTGACAAATATTTCAACACAGCTAAATTAAAAGAGCTGAAAAGAAAATCTTTAGGACCAGAAAATCTGATGAAGCAGCAATTGCCTTTGCAAGACTGTAACTGGTTCTCCCCAAACTCAAGGCAAAGCTTTGCAGCCTGGGTCAGATATATAATAAATAAATAGTGACTCAAGTTCTGCTGGATAAGGAAACATTTCCAACTGTGAACGTTTAATCTCCAATTAAAGTTTTAAGAGGAAAATTTTAAACCAGCATAGCATTAAATTAATAAAAGATAAAGGTCAACATTCACCAGATCATGTGCTTAGTTGCTTTACCCAATGTAGTTCTGCAGTATGTGTTCTTGTCTAGAAACATCACTTAAAAAGGTCCAGCTTCTCCAAACAGTGGACCTGAAGAGGCAAAAAATCTGAAGAGACAATAAACTCTGAGAATAGATAAAGCTGCTTCTCAGTTTTGCTGCATTTCAGTCCTTCCTGTGAGGAATTTACTAGCATTTCAGCATTATTTGGCTACATTGTTTACCTTTGCTACTCAGTACTCCCTCTGAAGCCGCTCTGAATTTGTCCTACAATACCATGAAGGCTGGTTTCCTAATTCAGAACACAGAGCTACATTTGCTTTAGAGTTACCTTGCTACTTGTCCCAGCTACTTAAGGACATCGAGTTTCCACCATGGGAAGACTGTGCTGGGAGCACAGTGGCACTGCTGAAGTGTTTACAACAGCTGAGGAACTGGGGTAAATGCAGATCTGTATTTCCAAGAATTTAGGCTGGGATCAGGTATGATCAGATTTCTCAGAGTTTTTATACTGCTCTCAGAATAATGTCAATACTAGTGTGACTCTGCCCAGAACTGATCCATGTGGCGATGTGCCTCAAGTGGGAAAATGTGTTCGGACTTCAGACCACACACTCTGAATTCCTTACTAATCTCTTTAACCACGATAGTACTGTGTTATCTAGCCATGCTCCAGTAACATCGGTAATAGCTACAGGTGAAGATTTCCCAAGCCTCCATCAAGACAGAAACTCATTTCCTTATTACTGCATAATGAAAAGTTTGTACAACCTCTGGGAGAAAAAAAAAAAGGTCTTGCTTTATCAAAATGGATCTTCCATAGGAATGAATATACAGTACACTTTTAAAACAATAATTAGCCAACCATCAAGCAGGAAGAAAAGAATAGTCTCGGAGTGCCGGTGCTTCAAGAAACAGAAACAAATCATGGAACAGACTTTAAAGGTTTCCAAAACACAAAATGTAATTATCCAATGATAATTTGACCCTAATATATTATTAAATCCTGAAGCTGAAAATTAATTATTGCTATCAAGATTAATTTGAATCTAGGGAAAAAAGAAGGTGAGCTATAATCTAACAAATTCAAGTAAATGTGCTCTGCTTGATATGCTTTGGCAAATAGCTGTGAAAGCTTTCTTGCCTTCATTACCTATGCCAGCCAAATCGATTTGTAACTAGCCAAATATATGCAGAATTTTTTCAGAAAATTATCTGTGTTGGCATGCATGATACAATCTCAATATAAAGAGAAGATGCAGAGTCACAGAAGAGTAAACCAAGACACTAAAATGTTAATTTAATTTCTTGCTCTTACAAATCAAATCAAAGGTGGCAGAAGAAACCTAGGTATCTTTCATAATTTTAAATGCTGTTTCCAAGACATCTGAGCCTAGAGGCTGTGCTTTGCCTTTAACTACTGAAAGGCAGATGACCAAATTCTTTCAGGACTTATTTCTTAGTGTGGCTGCTGCCTTTGGGATGCAATTTACAAGCTTTGTCCTGCATTTCTTTTGCATTAGTCTCACTCTGTCACCAATTAGCATGGGTTACTATCTACTTTATCATAGAAACTCTGAAGATACACAGCATCTTTACAGATGTATAAAGACTTGCAGACACTCATACAAATTGTGGCAAAATTTAGCCTTTTTTATTCTGTTTTTTAGTCTGCATACAACAACTAGGAAAATTTGGGGGAGTACTTTTATCTTCATTTTGTCAAAATGATACTGAAGTATTATTATAACCAAAGTTATATGTTCATAGACAATGCAGCCTTTTCTTGCAGGGAAGCCAGAGTTCCTCATTCCTCTTCAACTTCTCTACTCACCACTCTGCCTCAAAGAAGTACCCATCCATCACAGTGTGAAAAGTCCACTCCTTTTTTATTTTTTAATTTATGGCACTTAAGTTCATCCCACCTTTCCAGTTCCTCCATGGGAAAGATAAGATTTAAATAGACATCCTGTTTCATTCTTCATTCTTTTGTCTTTCATATTACCTTTGGATAAACAAAGAAAAACAACCAGTTTCCATGAGCAATCTCTTCAGCTCTATGAATATTTAAGAGGGTATGTTGGGAGTAAAAAGCCAACCTTTTATGTCCAGGCATTGATTTTAGCCCCACCCCGCTTCTGTAATTATACCCCATTTGAGCATCTGAGTCTGGGATGAGAAAAATCCTTGGATATCTTAAAGTGCATGAGACGTGAGACAAAAAGACCAGAAAGTCTACACATTTGAGCTTTCATAGTGGATAAGCCCACGCTGAAGTCTCTTGAAAAAGGGGGGTGAAACAGTGTTCTTAATTCAGCATGGAAAATGAATGGCCCTAGGCATGTACTGTTTGTTATTTATCAGATGTTCAGGATATTGTGTAGAGTACACTTTTCACTACAGATTGGATCACTGAGCGTAATGGCAAATATTCCATGAAAAAACCCCTAAGTTATTTCTAGGTTAACATTATGTTTCATAATCCAGTGGAGGGAAAAGAGCACCAAATAACATGACAGTGAAAAGTTCTGCTTAGAAAAATGAGCAAATGATGGGTAGGCCATGTCAGCAAAAGATTTTCATACATTCCCACCCAAATATATACGCGTGATTAACAGAGACATGCTCCAATTAGCACTCCAGTGAGCTGGTGTAGTCATGCCAAGTGGACTGCCAGACACCCTCCAGGCTTGAACCTCTCCAACCAGCATTCATCTCAAGCTCTTGGGTAACAAGAGCACAGCACCCCACAACTTCTTCCCATGGGCAAGAGTTACAAGGCAGCAATTGAGAAAGGTTAAGAGAAGAAATGTCTGCGCATTACACAACTGACATCCTGTTACCCCTTTGCAGAACACTTCTTCCATGTAGCCCATTGACATCTGCCTTCCAGCACTGCTACCTTGCTTCTCCCTGCAGCTGGAGACTGGCTTCCTTACAGGGGAGCACTTACTGGCCACATGGTATATCCTTATCAGAACATCCAAATCTGAATTTTCAGGGAAATTCAGAGAGCTTGGATTGGACATTCACTTTTCTTTCTCTTTGTTTCCATTGCAGAAGACAATAAAGAAAGCCAAGTAACACACGAACAAAAACACAGTAGATATTACGCTTCTGGTTATTTATCACAGGTCATTGTTCATTCAATGTCGCAATCCCAGGTCTTCATTCTACTATTCTTTTTCTGCCACTGTACTTGTTGGAATTTCTCATGGGGAGACAAAGAGCATTGGGAAACAATCTCAAATAAATCCATTTCCTGTGGTCATTCAGGGAGGCTTTAATCTCATTTGCACCCAGTTCTGTTCTGGCATGGACACAGAAATTTAATGACTAATTAATTGTTTTTTCTGAAAGACTATTTACCGCCATTAACAGGCATGTACAGTGTGAACTACAGACTTTCATGGTGCATGCCATGATCACATCTGCAGGGTGCATTGGTAAAATGCATTTGTTGACGTGAAAAAAAAAGCAACTTGCATGATACACACAATAAATTTTAGTTCCCCGACACGCTGCAATACAGGGTGACAAACAGACAGATCTCTAAAAGGGTGGTGTACCCAGAGAGGTAAATGGAAGTCAAAATTGAGCTTAGAGCTGCATAGTACAAAGTTTCTGCTGCAGAATCTCTTGCTTGAGCACTGATTTTATCCTGACAAAATTTAAACAAGGTGCCTAAATTAGAAATGCAGTCCTGTAAGGTGACATAATGGTAAAAGAAAGATCTTGCTGGAGGCTTATATATATATGAATAAGTTATAATTTCTTTGATTTTGCAGCGGAGGAAGCACAAAGTGAATACTATCTTCATGTATATTCTTTCAAGAGAACATGGGGCAAGGTTTGCAGAGTTTCTAGGCAGGAGTTTCAGTTTTTAAAGTATATTTATGGGTTTTTTTTCTTTTTCTTGCTAACTTAGGAAAATATTTCTTTTCTATGAAGCGCATTTTAAGTATGGTGGAATATTTTGGCTTTCACTGTTTAAAATGCTATAGTTTTGAACGGAAAACAATAGTAATGTTACAGATCATACACATATTACAGTTATGTCAGCTTGCTCATGATAGTTAACTCTAAGACAGGATTTATCCAATACTTCTTCGCAGTGGGACTATCCCTGACAGGAGGCTTAATTTAAAAGAAGAGGAAATCTATATCCAAACTGTTGTACGTTTTTGTAAGGTCAGAATCTATGAGGTGGTAAAACACCACTACTTCAGTCTGAAGAGTAAAAAGGAACCATGTCTTCTATTCAGTGCCTTCCTTCCTATGAAATCCAACATCTGACTGACGGTGGTTGGCTTTTTTTTTTTAATGACAGAAATTAATTCCAATTAACCATACATAAAACTGAAAAAGACAAGACTGAAATGGTATTACTCTAAGTCCAATAGCAAGTGTTGTAAGCGTAAATAGGTTGCAACACCATTACTTTATCTTCCTTGAACCATTTTGAACCATTGGCAGAATTTATAGACTGCTGTAACACCTCAATTAAATATCACCTTAAAATCATTATTCTTAAGCTGTCCTGGTGTCTCTGCTTTTTAACATCAACCAACAACTAAGAAAGGTGGATGGGCTAGATTACCATGGGAGATAGAAGGTTCTCTGAACAAATAAAAAGTGTACTCATTTATTTGGCACAGCTCTATAATATCAGTGACAGTTTCGTTTGAACAGTTTGAGATTTCAGGTCATGAAATGAATGACGCTATAAACACCTGTGAGAAAAGCTCATTGATAGTACCTTTCCAAACTTTGAAACACATTCAAACACGTCTTTGTAAAACAAAGTAAAATTACGGTGCACTTGAAAAAAATTCAAAATTTCTTCAGTACATGTTTAAAAAGACCTCATATTTTTGCCATGACTGCACAGGTGTTTTTGATGAGCTAGTTATTTTCCTCTGTTTATACATGGAAGTCTCATGATGGAATCATGCTCATGAAGTAACTTCTGACCATAAAATTTATTGCTGGAAATACTGTGTCTCTCCTGTAAGACTTTCCATTTAATGGTAAAAAAAGCAGCTAGCAGTGATACTATTTTTTTGGAAATGACCTGTGCAGGCTTCTCCAGATTTTGACTTCAAAACACAAGTGTAAATGTTAGGTATATTTCCTTTATGTGTTTGGCTCTCCTTTGCTCATTCCTATACAGATATGTCACAACATCCCAAAGGACCATAGGATATATTTCTCTTCAGTCTTATACAGGCTTCCTCTTTTGACTGCATGACAGTGACTGAAGAAAAACTAATTTCTGACACTTCCATAAAAGTTTCAGTATCTTTCTCTCAGAGACAACTATCTTTGCTTCTCATAAATAAGAGAAAGTCTCTACCTTCAGCTCATCTTTCAAGATCTCATTTTCTCTTGTCAAATTGTTCTATGGTTTCAAAAGCAACTCAACAGCAGCATTAATGTTTCCAAGAACTGGTGTTTCTAATAAGGATAGCTCTGATTTTAGGAATGCAAGGAAGGAAATGTGGGATTGTTTTTCTTTCTTCTTTACATTCCTCATATTTAACGGTTGAATTATACAGAAATACAAAATCATGCTAAGAAAATGGAAAGTGAACTATTCTGAACAGAACGATGGTCAGTTAAACAGAGACAGAAAATATGTTCCTCCCGAGAGAAAAATGCAGAGATATTAGACAATCACTTTGCACTGTTAACTGTGGGTCCTGTTCTCCCTATTGGAAAGGTGAAACAGCACATCTGGAGATTGCACAGACACAGATGAGCAGGGAGGCTAGTAAGGGAATGTCAGGCAGAGAAGCATTGGAGAACATGCACTCAAGTAACAAAATGTTTGAGGTTTATCTTTGTGTTGTTGTTTTTGAAATGTTTTAGAAGCCAAGAATGGGATTAATTTTATCAGATGCATATATAAGCAGTGTAGTTCTGCATCTGAGCCTGCCATATGCCACCTTTAATTGAATAATAGAGAAAAACAGATTTTCTCAGGTGCAGTTCATCTCCTCCTACAGTAGACGTCTAAAATTTGTTAAAAGGGAAGCCAAAGGTAATTAGCTTAAGTGAATATATTTATGCTATAAACTTCTAAACCTAAGTGAGATTAATGCCACCTTATATTTTTGGAAACTTTATTCTCTTAAGTTTTTCAAGAAAAAAAGAGTTTTGAGAACACATTTTGGTTTAGTGAAAATTCTAGTTTCAGTAAAAAAAATTGATGGAGAATTGTGGACTAGCTCTAAATGGCATATAAAATGTTATATGTACATTTGTAAATTTTTATTACTTGCTCTTGAATTAAAACTAATTCTCTTTAAACCCATGGAACCCTAGAATATTTTATATGATCTTAAAGATCATCTAGTTCCAACCCCTACTCCATGAGCTGATACATCTTCCACTAGATCACATTTTTCCAAACCTCATCCATCCTGGTCTTGAACATGTCCAGGAATGGGGTTTCCAGAGTTTCTCTGGGAAACCTGTTTCAGTGCCTCACCACCCTCAGGGTAAAGAATTTCTTCCAACTATCCAATCTAAGCCTAATCTCTTTCAGTTTAAAGTCATTACCCCTTGTCCTGTCACTACATGGCCTTGGTTTTTTGTGGTTTACTGTGTAGATTTTCTACAAATCCTTTTGAACGCTGAAAGTAGTTTACCACATTTTTTGGAGATAAATAGTTTGGGGTGTAGTTTCCCACTGTGCTCATGGTTTTTTTGTCTCTAGATTATGGTCGTACATTGGCTATTTGAAAGCATAAGGGTCTTTTCTGCCACTTAGTGAACTTGTAAAACTGTCATCTACTGCTAGACATTCCAGTTCAAAGCCCATGAAGTTGCTATTCCAACCTGTTTTTAAAAGATATTAAAAGTGTATAACCTCAACATATCTGTTATACTCTTTATATATAATCATATGCATTTATAAAACAGTTTTAATATTTGCCATTTTGGTGAAGCTTTTCATATTGATTTAAAATAGGACTCCAATTTTGTTCCTATTACGTTAAGCCTCAAAAGCCTTACTGTCTTCAACAACGCAGATGTGGGACCCAAAACACCTCATTTCTTCTTAAGCTTTAGTGGCACTGCCCTTGTAGACTGGGCTAAAAACTTTCAAGTCAGCTAACCTCTTTTTCAAGATCTACTTTTGCATTGAATCATCCTAATTTGTTTTATAGTCAGTAGGAATGTATAGGCATTCATAGCTCGGAGCAGTGACCTAATTTAGGCATTGCTTCAGAAAAATAGATTTCACTTGGAGAAGTGTCAGGTTCTGTTCTCCAAGGCAATCCATGAGATCAGGTGAGATACAGGTATCAATGTCACACACCCTCAGAGTCAATTCAATTTTCTAAATAGTATTTAGTACCAACTGGGATGTCCTAAGGTATTCACCTGTTCTCCAGCTGCCAGTCCAGAATGGTGAAAATCTCTTTTATTTTGTCATATGTCAGCACCTTAAAAATGACACAACTGCTCTGTAGATCCCTAAATAGATATTTTAGGTAACTGAATTATATTACTACTCTCACATCTCTCAGATCTCTCCTAAAGGGTTGGCTTCAGCTCCATGTTGAGATATCTACATGTCTACATGCAGATGTGTGCCTGTGAAGTTGTCTAAATTGCAGCCATCGGCTGGGGTCAAATTTATCTAACATGACAAAGGCTGGAGGTAGAGGTTCAGCTCATCTTGAAGTAGATATTTGGGCTTGAATCAATTGCTTCAGCAGATTCATGTAGTGCAAGTTGAGAGTCCTTAGGGAATCATGTTTGACCATCAGAAGCTGATCCAGAAACGTCTGGTGTCTTTCAGGTCCTGTGTCCCAGCTGCTGCTCTTGTGCAGGCGTACTGGATAATTAAGCAAATCCACTCCATCCTCACTGGAAGACAATGTAGTGAAGCTATTCTTCTGTGCATTTTTTTTTTCTGGAAGAACACATATGAATCCCACTTTAATTTGTGCACCCAAAATTAGTTGTGATTTCAATTTTTTGTTTCTAATGCCTAAGCCTATGCTCTGTCGCTTAATGGTCTGGCCATTTATTCTATCTTTACTTCCTTTTAACATGTTTTTGTCTTTGTTTATATTAATCTGTTCAGTGCAGTCAGATTAATGTAGGATTTTGCATGGTTTTAATTCATCTTTTAGCTGAGCTATATTTCCTGCTCCAGGCTTATTCTTAGTTACCTTCAGAAGTGAGCTCTCAAACTTGAGATAATGCCGACCATAGCAACAATGTTCTTTTAATTCTGGGACACATTTTCTAATCATGTTATAATCATGAGATAAATGAGATGTAGTCACCTCATTCAATATCTCTACAATCACAGCCCAAACTTTGTCTGTGGGTATGTCTCTGTCACCTGAATTTTTACATCATTATAGTGTTTTACTTAGCACTGAAGTATAAAATACAAACAGAGGAGTCATGACCTTACCACACCAAAAAAAAAAAAAATACCAGTACAGTAAGATTCCTGCTCTGAGTCTTTTCTCACACTATTGAAAAACAGGTTTTACATGAGAATCCTCTCATCATAAAATTAGATTAAACCTTGTAACTCCTTTTTCAAAAATGGCTGATCACGTATGATCTTATGTGGTACCAGGTCATTGACTCAGAGCTTAGCAGAGGACAGACATTTGCTGCCAAGCAGAGCTATCCTCAGCTGAGCCTCAATCAACATTTTGCCTCCATCATATCATATCTCTGGAAAATAATGGAATCATATAATTATTTAGGTTGGAAGAGACCTAAAAAATCATGAAGTTCTATCCTCCCCACCATGGCTAAGGTTATCTTCCACTAGGCCAGATTGCTCAGTGCCCCATCCAGCCTAGTCTTGAACACATCATAAAATAGGGCTTCCTCAACTTCTCTGGGAAACCTGTGCCAGTGTCTCCCCACCCTTACAGGAAGGAATTTCTTCCAAATATGTATCCAAGCTTAGCCTCCTTCAGTTTAAAGCCACCATCCCTTGTCCAATCATTCATGCAAAAAGTGATTTACACTACTTGTAAAAAGTCCCTTGTTAGATGCTGGAATGTGCTGTAAGATCCTTCTATTCTCCAGGCGGAACAAGAAAGAAATAGAAAAGAGACCAGGGAGAAAGAGATGAAGAGACAGACAGATGAAGCAGAATATCCTCATGGATCCAGTGGCATCCCACATGTCCTTCTTCACCCTGCAGGGAAGAGGAAGGGCAGACAAGTATCTCTTCTCTGTGGTGAACAGTGACAGGATGTGAGGAAATGAACTGAGCCTGTGTCAGGGGAGGTATAGTTCAGATGTCAGGAAAGATTCTTCACCCAGAGAGTGTTTGGACACTGGAACAGGTTCCCCAGGGAAGTGGTCACAGCATCAGCCTGACAGAGTTCAAGAAGCATTTGAGGAATACTCTCAGGCACAGTGTGATTCTTAGGGATGATGCTGTGCCAGGCCAGGAGCTGGAATTGATGATCCCTGTGGGTTCTTTTCACCTCTGTTTATTCCTTGGTTCTGTGCTTCTGTGATTCTTGTTGGTGGGGGTCCCAAGGTTGTTCAAAGCTTGTCACTATTTATACATTTTAGCAAGCAAAAGAATTAATGCCCATTGGCTACATTTCTCTTACGCTATTGGTTAAAGGATTCCCTCACTTCTAATGGCAATCAGTCCCATGCTGAGCCTTCCTCTTGTTTTGAGTCAGTGTGTTTCTTTAGTCCAAGGGTTGTGGTTGGTGGTTGCACTCTCCCCCTGACAGAATAACCTCCTTTTGAGCCTGAGCTCATTTCAACTCAACTTTTTCTGAGTTGGCTTTTCTTGTGGCTCATAAATTCTGCATTGTTTCTGACATCAGTGATCCATTCTTCTCCCCAGCTTTGTTAACACTGGGACAATAGTGCCACTGTTATCTCTCAAGTTCCCCTCACAGTGGCTTAGAACAGTCTGAGTTCCACAGAGACATATTTGAGGGAGCTTCAGTGGCCGCAGATGCCATCTGTCCCATAACTTGGGGTGATCTTTTTTTGACTGTGACACGTGTATGAGCAGTTCCTTCTTCACACTGTTTGCCACAGTGGGAATTTTTGTCTGGATGCATTTCCTGAGATGTGCCAGCCAGACCTACCCTGTGCCATGCCTGGAGTTAGCACCCTCCTGTTGCTCCATTCTGCTCTCTTTTCTCATGGCAAAGTGCCCTAAACAATGTTTGGGACAGCCTACTGTGCATTTTAAGTCCCTACAGATGAGTATTTCTTCTTCAGTTTGCAGGGCACTGACCTGGTTCTACAAGGGCACATCAGGGTTCAGGGAAAGTCTTTTCCTCCTGCAGGTCCTTGCAATCTCAAAAAAGACTTGTGGGTGGAAGAATTTCTAAAGCTTGTTGAAAATCTACCAGGACAACTAGCACTAAAGAGAAAGCTTTGGATTGATGCACAGTTTATTTTCTGACTGAAGTTTCTCCAGAACTGTGTGTTCCCCACTGTGCAAATTTATTACTTGCAGCCTTTGGGATTTGTTTGTTTCCCTCGCAGTTTATGCTGCTGACTATACTTCAGCTATGCCATCTGTTGTTCTTCTTTCCTCTTTCTTAGTGTTTCTTTTTCCTTGTGTCCTCATTCCAGGCTACATTAACTGCTCTGTGTCTCAAAGGGTATTTAGGAACTTTCAGCTGTACTTTGCAACAGTCAAGTGCCAGTGCTGGAGAACTCTGGGTTCCTTTTCACATTCTCCAAAAAGTATGAAATGGCTTCAAAATATAAACTATTTTTAGCCTTCTGGAGAGTATCTTCTATATTTTGTTCTTGCACCTCTATTGCAAAATGTATGTAGGTTTCTTCTTTCCACCCCAAGGACAGATTTTCTCAATGTTGACAGCTCTTGAAAAGGAAAAAGTTTTTGTCACAGTTAGGACTTTTTTTTTAGTCCTTAGTCACTGAAATAATCTAAATGCAAGAGAATTCTTAGCTTTTATTTTAAAACATATTTCCAGACCCTTTGTTTGAAGAGATATGGTGGAAATCCTGCCACAAATACACTCAGTATGAATATGGGCTGGAAGATTGGAACACTGAATCAATAATTGACAAGAAAAAATTTCTTAACTCTCACAATTTCTAAACAAATAATGCAACTGAATAATTTTAAAAATATGGTAGATGTTTACCATCCATATTTTAAGGAGTAAAAATCTGTTTTCAGGTGTAAATATTAAGGGACAGCTGGAGTAAATCTGAATTATTTCAATTTTTTGAGACTGAATTGGCATCTCACCATGTATGCTCTATATTTAGGCTCAAATAGCTTGCTTTTTAAAGCAAGCCACAGTAATTTTAAACACTTATGAGTGCATGGAGTGCTGGGACGTTGTGTTAGTGTGGTAATGTGCATTTACTCTATTGTTTGGATCCTTGTGTGTGCTTTGTAGCTTATATCCTCTGTGCACAGTTTTATTTACCTCCATAAAGTAACTAGGATCACTTAATGAATCATGCTTTAAGTAAGAGGGAGAACACACTGAGCTGCTTCAATAAGGAGACACTGAATAGAGGAGTACCTAATTTTTATATAGCTGTACAATAATAAATTTCTTTCCCAAATAAATACTCTGTAATTTTGCAGAGTATCACATTTGCTTGTTTTCTTGCTCATAAACTATAATTTTATCTTGAAACCCCAGTCTTTGTGAGAGATCTCTTAACACAAAAAGCGTGGCCCATTCATTCCTCTGCTTAATATAATGACACAAATTGCAAAAGATTTACCACGTGGGCAGAAGTGATATGGGAGGATATAGCATGGACTTGTGCTATTTACAGGGTCTTGTACTGTCATGTGGACTTTTTTAATGATTATTTGATTGGTTTTTATTGTAGAGAAGGAGACTGGTGCCCTTGAAAGAGCATTTTTCAGATGTTAAAGCATATATGTTCAAATGAGTTCCCTTAGCAGAAGAGGATAGTAAGTAAAAAATCTGATCAGCTTAACAAGTCAAACTGCACTGACTGTATAACATAAGATCTGCTACACTGTAAATTATTGTCTTCTACCTTTTGAATATGGCAAGCAGTTGATAAAGCTCTCTGAGGAATTTGCCACCCCTCTGCCTATCCATCTGTCCTACCATCTCTGGCTTTTGGAGAAACAGCTGTCTTTAAATATTATACAGTTATCTATGCCAAAGGAATGCATGCATTACTGGAGCTAGTATTGTCTTGTGCATCCTAAAAGTGATTAATTTTTTAACAGGTTTCAAGGGATGCATTCATTTATCCAATAGGCTGAACAATAAGCATAGACTGTGGAAGGTAGGTAGCTGATAAATCCCAATGGAAAAGTAAAATATTTATCCCACAGTGTCTGTCAGTGTCACACAAAATCTCACATACCATTCACAATGGAGAAATGTTACAGTTTTGAGCAAATGCAAAGTGAATAAACTTCAAAGCTCATCAGTTTATTCCAATAGAAAAATTAAATTTTTTAAACAATGAAACAATTCTGTTAGTATGCTATACCACACAACCCATTGTACTTCCATACTACTTTTATTAAATCAATGGTTTTCAGCTGTGTGGTTTAAGAAGTTACAGGAGCTGTGAAACACTGGATAAAGATGATAATTGCTCAAAATATGGTACATTCAGTCACTTGAATGGGATTTACTAAGTCTAGAGGTGGAAGTTGACTACCTAACTTAGATAGTTTGAGATTTTATACAAAGTCAAGGGTACTTCCAGCTACAGCCTTCAGTTAGGACTAGAGAATAGCATGAATCTCCCACAGACCTTGTATCATATTTTTGAGCCTTATGTAAATGTCTTAGGTACGCTAGGGCACCTTACATGTCACTACAGGGCTATCAGCTTATGAATGTTGATCTAGACGACCGCAGTATAGACATCTGCACTTGACCTACTCATCCTATTTTACTGTTCATGGAAGAAAAAAGATAAAAAAATATTCAGGCATGATTTGTATTACTATGCTGTGTATAGTGAACTGCCTGTTAAAATACTTATTTCTCTTTGCTATATGTGGAGCTTAGTGCTCAGCTCAGATAGAGATTTATACACGGTCAGATGAAACCTAGGCTTTTTTACGAATAAATGAAAAGTGCCTGTTGAAAATATTACGGCACTGGCAATCTAGATCCTATTCTTGATTGAAAAGGTAACTCAGAGAAACTCTAATCTCAGAAAGCTTTAGCTTCCTTGTCACTTTTAGGAGGAAACAGATCAATTCTATTACTCTATTATTATGAAAAGATGTGATAATGTCCACTTATAGTATTTACTGGGCCCTTATTTCATCCAAGTGGTTAATGTGCTTGGACCCCTGAAGTGACCTGCTGTTCCTTTTGAAAGAAAATTAGTGGGCAGCAGACAAGAGAGTAGTAAATTATCTTAATCTCCTTTTAATTACAAATGTGCAGTTCCTGCAGACAGGTATTGAACTGAGTGGATTTTAATATGAGAGCAGCACAAACCTGGCATGCCCATTAGAAATTGAAAGGTAAAATTCCTCTTGTTTCAGTAAGCCATGCTTGTTCATTTCTGCTGCAAAAAATAATACTTTAGAACAGCTCTTCTTTCTTATCTCATTGGCAGCGGGAGCCTTTCCTGGAAACTGTCAGTTTTGTAATCGTTCTTCCTAATAGTGAATAATTAAATAATATTTTACTATTAAAGCACTTAGACTGCACTGTTTTTGACTGGGACGGAGTTAAATACATTTATTGTAGCTGATATGGGGCTATGATTTGTGCTGAACACTGTGTTGATAACACAGGGATGTTTTCATTATTTCTGAGCAGGGCTTACACAGAGTTAAGGCCTTTTCTGCTGCTCACCCCACCCCACCAGCGAGGAAACTGAGGGTGCACAAGGAATTGTGAGGGACAGCTGGGACAGATGACTCCAACTGCCCCAATGGATGTCCCATAATGTATGACATCATGCTCAGCAATAAAACTGGGAAGAGGAGGTTGTCTGAGGTTGCATTGCTCTGGAATGAGCTGGGCATCCGTTGATTGATGCAGAGCAATTATTTTCTTTCGCATCACCAATTTTCCCTGTAGTTTCCTTCTTTTTCCCTCTCTTTGTTGTCTTTTTTCATCTTTTTTTTTTTTTTTTAAATTGTTGATTGTCCTTACGATCTCAACCCACAAGTTTTCTCATTTTTACCCTTTCAAATCTCCCCCCATCTTGCTGTGAGGGGGCAAGCAACTGGCTGTGTGTGGACTAGCTCACGCATTTTTCCTTCCTCTGGTGGGAGGTGCAGCAGAATAAGGAAAAATTTTAAAAGTCAGGGGTTGAGACAAGAACAGTTTAATCGCCAAAACGAAGTGAAATAGTATAATACTTATGCTACTAGCAATATTTGCAATGAAAAGGAGAGAAAAAGTAAAACACAAGATGACTGAGTGATGCACAACACAGTTGTTCACCACCTGCCGGCTGCTGTTCACCACCACCTCTGCACCATGTCCAGCAGCGGTCGGGGCCTCCTGGCTCACTTCCCCCAGGTTATAAGGTGAGAATGATGCTCTGTGGTATGGAATATTGCTCTGGCCAGTTCAGGTCAGCTGTCCTGGCCGTGCCCCTTCCCAGCTCCCTGTGCCCGTCCTCCCCGGCAGAGCACTGAGAAGTCCTTGACTTATGGTGATCACTGCTCGGCAGCAATCAACACATCAGTGTGTTAACATCATTATTCCCATACTAAATCAAATGTACAGCTCTGTACCAGCTACAGGAAAAAATCTAACTCTATCCCAGACAAAATCAGGACAGCTTCCTACTGGAATTAAACCGTGACACCGACCCTAGGTTACTGGTTGGTTCAAAATAAGTCATATTCACAGGAGTCACTCCAATAAATTCTGTAATTTGGAACGGAGCATTGGATTTGATGGCCATGTTAGTTTGTTCAGATTACAAGTATGTCTGAAGTAAAACCATGCTTAATGCAACATTGAACATGCATAAAACAAATTAATAATATGTTCAGATTTGTCCCTTGGCTATCAGGTTTACCAGTATGACTAGTTAACAACTGCCTTTTGTTGATTATTTACTATGATGGCCAGAAAGTTTCAATATGATATTTTCAGTGAGATTAGACCAATTTACTGGGGTGGTCAAGCAATAATTAAAAGAAAAATAAAGAATCAGGGACAGTTCAGTAAGATTTCAATTGAAATTCCAGGTAGATTCTTGACAATACCTAGTCTGATTTTCTGCTGCACATTCTCAGCATGACCCAGTGTTAAGAACTTCAAGAGACTTTGGGATAATATATCTTGTAGCTGCTTTAGTCTAATGTATACTATTACATGAACTTCTCAGAATGTCAGCTGGCTGCTTTCCAGTTTGGTTGTGTCCTAATACACCAACTCAGCAATTCATTTAAATTATTCCTTTATGGAAAAGGGCATAAATAAAATTATATGATGTTAATTTAACCTTTTTTTAGTTTTTTCTCAAGATCTACACAGAACTGAAACTGATAAAATAATTAGATGTAAATTAATGTTCATTTGTATATGTAGTTAATTAAAATAATTCCTTTTATGTACCTAATTTGTTTTTGACACCATAACCTTTTAAAAGCAATATTCTTTTTTAGTTTTACATGTTAGCAAGTATGGGAATGTTACACCAATAAGTCAAGGGAAGGATAGGCTGTCCCTTTTGTCCCCATGAATCAAGAAGTCATTCATTTCAGTCGCAGTAATCTAGAAAAGAATAATAATCTCAAATAACCATTTCTGGGTTTTCTATGCAAATGTTTTAGGCACTTACATAATCACTATTAATTGCATTTTATATAATAAAACCATATTTGCTGCATGTTTTCAAAAAATATAGAAGGAAGGAATGAATAAATACATGAATGAAAAAGAGACAAAAACATAAAAAAGACAAAATAATATATAGCATCAGCATTATAGAGATATGTTTATGAAACCACTAAAATTTAGGAGATACAAAACAAATGTTCATCTCATTCATCGTTTAAAAATATCCATTGTATCAAAAGAAAGCAAATAAAGCTCATGTTTATGACAACAACGTTTCCCTACTTTGATAACAACCTCTGTTAGATACTGAGGTGGTTTTAGTTTCTTTTTTAAATTGGTTACCTGGTCTAACAATATCCAAGGAGGGTAAATATTATGATTAATCTGGGGTTTTTGACAGTGATGGCACTTTGACAAGAGATTTTGTCTGCAAAGATTAAAATGGCAATCAAATAATAATGCATTGTGGAAAATGTACCTTGTCAAACAAATGTGGGATCTTTTTGCACAATGGGTTTGGTTGATAACTGCAGCAGATAACTGCATTGACATAATGCAGTTATACTTCTATAAAGCAGTTTTCCTTGTCTTTCTTCCTTCCGCTGAAGATACTGCTATGCAAAATCAATGAAGCTTAAATATCAGCTATGAAAGATGTTTTAGAAAGTAATTACAAATGAAGTATCAGTGTCAACAGGATGCGTAATCAGATGACTCTGAAATGTTAATTCTTGCTTTTCAACCTCTTCATCAATGATCTGATCAAATTTGCTGATAATGGATAATTAGTGAGCGAGAAATAATGGGTGAAGACCAACTCAACTAAATTTTATTGCTGATGGAAATTACTTTTCTTTCGACAGCATATGTTTAACAAAGCCAAATGAAAGGACATGCATAAAGGAACAAAGTGTGTAGGTCACACTCACTGGATGAGAAATGGAGTCCTGATGTTCAGCAAAACTGAGGAACTTAGAAGTAATAGTAACTATGTGATCATGAGCTCCCTGAGTAGGTGAACATGTTTTTAAATGCATAACTAGAAAAATATGAAATAGAAGTGAGTTCGTGTACAGCCCCAGAAACTTTTACTACCATGCCTACATGCATTTTTTGGAGACGGTCTTTAGAAGGGATATTGACATATTAAAAATATTATAGAGAAAATTACAAGGGCATGTCAAGATTTGGGAAACTAGAAAATTATACCCAAGATAAGATTATAAAGTCTTGTCTGGAAGTTCACATTGGAAAAACCAATTCTGATAGAAAACAGAGCTTGAACACATGAAAACAGCCAGTGATAGGAAAATAGATATTTCAAAAGACAGACCAGAACCACCTCTTAAAATCTTAGATTCATGTAATCATTTAGATTGGAAGGGACCTCTAGAGGTTATCTAGACTGCTATCCTGCTCAGAGCAGTACTAACTTTAAATTTAGATCACTTTGAGCAAGGCCTTGAACACTCAAATTTAAAGTCCCTGAGGGTGAAGGTTTCACAAGCTTGTTAAACATCTTGTTCCAGCCCCTACCCACTTACTCCACAATTTTTCTTCCTATATCCCACTGAAAATCTCCATGGCTCATAGACATTGCTTCTCATCTATAAATTGTATAGCAATGAGTGGAGCCTAGCTCAATAATCTTTTTAATTTCCTGTACATATTAAAAAGAGGGTCTAGGTACATATTTAACACTACCATAGTTGAAAATTAGATGTGATTAGGTGAAAAGAAGATTCCTCCATTTCATGAGTGATATGGATGGGGTTTACAAGAGGTGTAGGGTTCATACAAATCATGAGCCTTATGCAAGAGCTGCTGGATGAAATTCTGTGATTCTTACAACTTAATTTAGCTAAACTAACTTTTAATTTACTGTAAGAGTTCATGCCAGACATTAAACTCATGATGCTATGAAGTGAATCAATTGTAAAAATAGTCTGGTTGAGTAACTAACAGAAGTAAAATGTTTCTGGATAACAAGGGAATAAAGTCCCTCCCTGTCCTAGTAGTGATGCTCATCATTTTCCCAACAGTGTTGAGCTGGTAGATTCATTATTGATTTTTACTCTTATTTAGTAGCCTTGTTACTGGCATTTACAGCCTTATGGATATTAAATTATAGGCTGAAGTTAATACTTGGAGTATAATGTTGGGATGGTACTTATCTCCTTTTATGTGTCTATAGGACAGACAATCATACCTTTTGTGGACCCTGAATATTCCCTTTTTAATCAGTGAAGAGAAAAAAGAATTTATAGTGAAAAAAATAATGAACCAGAAGCTCAGATTAATTTTGGTAAGATTAATTTTGCCTCAAAGTTCCTTCTCCTATCCACTGATCAGGAAAAGAATATAGGTGAGTGATTTGGGAGCTGATACAGTACATATCTAAGTAAGTGTCTTAAGTTGTATGAGATGAGTTCTGAGAAAGATTCTGTAGGAAAAATATTCATAAGAAAAAATACACATAAACCCTGAATTTTCAGTTCACAAACTTAATCTTTGTATTATTGTTCTCTCCTAAGAAGAGCAACAAGGATGACAAAAGGGCTAAAGGGCCTGACTTATGAGGAGTGGCTGAGGATAGAGGTTTGCTCAGCTCAGAGGAGAGGAGACTGAGGGGTCACCTCTTTGCTATCTATAACAACAACAGGTAGGGAGTGGAGAGGGAGGTGCTGCTCTTTCTGGTGTTTTGTTATAGGCCACAAGGGGAAGGCTGAAAACTGTGTCAGGAAGAGTTCAAATTGGACATTAAGAAAAAGTTTTTCACTGAAAGTATGAACAATGATCAGAAAAAACTCCGCAGGGAGTCATGGCCTCTAGACTGTCACTGTTCAAGAAGCTTTTGAACAACACTCTTAGACATATGGTTTAACTTTTAGATTTCCCTGTGTGGAGTTTTGAATTGCACTTGATAACTCATGTGTCCTTTCCAGCTCAGGATCTTCTATGGTCCTACAAATTTAATCTTTCATGATCATGTATTTGGATAGATTGACATTTCAGCTGCTATTTATATTTCATGGCTCACAGTGACATTTAGAATAGAGACTCTACTAGTGCATGTACAGAAGAATTATACTTCAGGTTTTCGAACATAATTTTATGTACATGCTGTTGATTATCACTTTGAGTATTTCAGAATCTGTTTAAAGACAGAATCAACACTGTCATTCATTTCATATGCTTTTGCAAGTATTTATTCAGTTTTGCGAGGGTTTAGTGGGAGATTAACTTCTGTTTCCACTAAATTAACTAAAAATGTCCTTTATTTCCTAAAATAATATTTTAAATCTTGTATATTTCTGAAATTAAAGCTGAAATCTTCATTGGTACTTGACATCATAGAAGGTAGTGAATTTTTGGGTTTGTTCTGTGTTTTGATTAATTTTCTGTTTCACGGACCTACAAACCGATAGTTACACTTATTCTGCAATTGAATGACTCCTTTCGAATAACTTGTACGAGTTACAGATCAATAACTTACTGCTGTATCTTTCCCAGCATGAAGCGAGATAATACAGAGTAGTAAAGAAAGATAGTGTTTATAAAGTTGTAGTTCAATAAACACACAAATTCTTGGAAGTAATAAACACAGTTTTGCATTTAAGGACTCATTTAATGTGGTTTTTTTTATTGTGGTCTTGATTTCCAAGGAATATCCTTTAAAACTAATACAGTTATTGATTATGTATCATATACAGTTAACTGTGAACATTCATCACAATTTGGTAAGTACACTTAATAACCTGAAATTATAATAGACAACAGCTGAAAACAATTTTTTTTTTGTAAGTACCTAGACCACTGTTTTCACAGTGGTCTGTGCTGTGAATTGGTCTGTGCTCTGAAAATTTCACCACAAATTTTCACTGTTTTCATTGTACAACGTATAAGTGTATGGTCATACTGTATCCAGGTAGCATACATATATAATAGCAGCATTGCAAATTTTACCTCAAATATGAAAAACCAACGATTAAAAACCTAGCTTTAATCATCACAATGTATAAAATATTACAAACAACCAATTTTCTCTTCTCTGGACATGCTTAACATATTTTTTTTTTAACTTTCTGGTTTCGTAGAAGCAGTAAGGTAGCAGTGAAGCTGTTAACTTTATTAGAAAGAGTATTAGTAGTAAATTGCAACTCTTACTTTAGATCCAACAGATGACAACAATGAATTAGTAAACAGTTTTGTAGAAAGTACCTCGTTGCAACTTCTGTCTGCTTTCCTGTTTTCACTGGTTCTTACTTTCTGTCTCCCTCTGCATACTACAGCCTCTCTCTACACTTCCACATTATCCGATTCTGGTGCGTGGTATCTTCTACATTTTCTGTCCTTTCATGATATTTACTACATATTCTTCCTTCTCTCATCCTCTCTCCTGAACTTTGAGACTGGGAATGTGGCTCTGTTAACTTGGGAGTTGAAAGGCAGCATGTGCCTCTGCAGACAGAATAACCAAAACATTTGTGTATCCTTGCTCAGAGCCTGTGCCTGTGTAACACTGTGGGGAGCTCTAACATGCTGTCTCACCACCTAGCCATGGGACTGTGTTCACAGGTGGCAGGTATAGGTTCAGAAGGTTTTCATGCCACATAATTTAGACCTGGGTAGACCATGGAAATAATCCCTTGGGACTGTGATTGATTATATTTCTCCTGCAGTTACTGCAGCTTATACTTGCGTGATACAGCTCAAGTGTTGGATTGGTACCTTTTTACTGAAATGAGAATTTAAGAAAGCAGGTGACTGAAATATCTGCCTGCCAATATGCACTTAAGTCCATCACTAAGCATTTAAATACACACCTTATCTTCAAAACTTTTCTTTATTCTTCCTAAACTCTACCTGATTTTATGTAGAATTTGTTGTTAGAGCAAGCAGAAGTGTACTCAAAGAAAGGTGCTTCTGCAAGTATATCAGCACATTGTTTCCTTTTCACTTTCATGGGCAACTTCACAATTAAACAGCTTTGGATAACTTCACAATTAAACAGCTTTAGTGCATTTTATTACACAGACCAGAATGGTCACCAGCCTGTCGTGTATAGCATCTTGCATGCTGTATAGTCATGAATGTTTGTTACACTGCCAATTAATTTGTAATGATAATATTTAACAAAGGATGAATTTTCCAGCTGGAAGCAAAGTTATTCCCTATTCCCCATTCCCCTAACACCACCACCATCATGTCCCTTGAGCTGATATCATGAGATCTTTATCACCTCAAAGTGATGTTAAAAATAAGCAGATGAGAAATCATTTTAATATCTTATCTGTAGGATAACATCTCCCAGTAGTGCAACTGCCCTCCTAATATTGGACCTTGGCATCAACACTCTGCAGAAACCAACTCCCAATGTGCAATACTTTCTGTGTGCCCTCGCTAGAGGTCTTTTGTTTTCCTCCTTCATTCAGAGTTTCATTATGACAACCGAAAGTGGCATTTGAAAAGCTAAGAGGATTTTACATAACAGGACCCCTATTGTCATTCTCCATTTCCTTTCATTTCTGAAACATTTGCTGCTTTTTCATTATGTAGGAGATCATGCAGCAAGTCAGTGCACAAAGTCTCTTCCTTCCTGCTGGCAAGGTACAAGAAGAATAAGTCTCAGGGCCAGAGACTTATTCTTGCACAGAATAAAGAAATGCTTTTTATTAAGGAAGACTAACAGCCTATACCAAAAAACTAGTTTGACATGGACAGAGGAAGAAATCAAACAGAAGATAATGAATTTTTTCATACAAAATGTTTATTGTGACAACAATGCAACAATGCAATTATGTAGAGTAGATGCAAAAGAAAGGTAACTGATTACATTGACTGGCACAAAAGACCTGTAATAGAAGTTTGGGGCTCATGTCTCATCCATCACCTCTTAAACAGGTTGAGAAAAGGACACTTAGATGTGGACAGAGCTTGGAGAAAAAATTGGGAAAATACTTCTGAGAAGAGGAAAATTATTAGACTTTAGCATTTCTCTGCAGGGTCTAACTTTATGATTTAAAGTCCTCCTTGGCCAGCAGTTTGGTGCTCTAAAAGGAATAAAAATGGGCAGCACACAGTAGTGCTGAACTAATTGAAGCCCTGCTGAGAGTCCTGTGGGATCCACTTTTCCCTTGCTCCACCTGTGAATTCTTGTCTGTTCTTTGCCTTCTTCTTCACTAGGAAAAAATTCTGACGATTTAACCAGCAGCACAGGAATAGATAGATTCTGTCTCTCTATAAGAAGAAACAAGCCCAAAGAGAGTATCTCAGATTGAGGAAAATGGAGGAGGAACCAAAGTACAAAAGGAAAATCTGTTGCCAGCCTGTTGTCAATGCCCTGATAATCTGGGGATATAAACACAAACCCGCACACCCTTCTATGTTCTCTGCATTTCCTACTGCCCCTCATTTCCACTTTGAATTTGCCTTTGACTGTCTTGCCAAATTGGAAAAGTGAATCTAAGTAACAGAACCATCATAGTCTTACCTGCTACAATGTTAGAAAGTGTAACTGAAATCCTCTACCTCTAAAGGGAGTTTTGATAGATTTTGATTTATTGCTCTTCCCAGCTGTCTCAAAATGCTCAATGCTGCCTTCTGATCATTTTCTGTGTCTGATCTACCTAACATATATGCACTTACTCTGTAATTTTCCAGACATTCATAAATACACAAGTGTGCTTGCCATCTCAACCATGCAATTTATGATCTCAGAAGTCTGAATCTTGTCTGTTTAATGCTGTACTAAAATAGGATCCCATTTTTGATAGTATAGTCTACTAATATCTGTGATAATCAGACTACCACAGGTGATATTCCACAAGAGAAGTCCCTGATCAAAAATAATTTGTGCCTACTTTCCTTGATGACGCCAATGTACTGTCCAGGGGATGAATCACAGAACAGTAGATTGGTTTGGTTTGGAAAGGACCTTAAGTTCATCTAGTTCACAATCCATTATATTTTTTTTTCTTTGGGAGGGGGTTCTGTTTTCTTTTTGTTTTGTTTTTTGTTTTGTTTTGTTTTGGTTTGGTTTTGTTTTTGTTTTGTTTTTGTTTTTGTTTTGTTTTTGTTTTTGTTTTTGTTTTTGTTTGGGTTTTTTTTTGTTTTTTTTATTTTACTTTATTCTTTAGTAGCCAGGTCCAAGTCAGCTATTGACCTCAGATTAATGCTGTCTTACAAAGCTGTAATTATCCTGGTAACACATCTTTGTTTTCTTCTAAATAGAAGTATTCTCACTTTGCATTCAGAGTTTTACAATGACAAGAATTTTTTTTCTATTTGAAATTTAAGCAATTGAACATGCATAATTAGTGGAGATGATTGGATTTAATTTAAAGAAAAGGCTTCAGGTGTTTCAATGGACCAGTACTCAACCATGTATTTTCAAGTGCATCCCAAAATCTCAAAAAGGCAAACAAGCAGCAAAAAAATCTAGGAAGTATTTATTTTTTTAATAGATATACAGATATTATAATATCTATCATAATAAATAACAAGCATCTATTAACAATATATATTTTTATATATTATATAGATTTTTAAGACTGTTCATTGAAAAAAAAATCAATTCTTTCATGTAGTCCATGAAACAAAAATCAAGACCTTATAAAACATGTCTTTCTCCTCTCTTTATGTTCTGTTTTTTGTAAATCATTTTTTTTTTTTTAGTTTCTGCTAATCTAGGTATCTCTTCTTTTGCTTTCTTCACTGATTGCCTGAACAAAGACTATGGAAATTATCTGGAATTGTTTATCTCTGTCTCACTCTAATTAAGTCTTCTAACATCTCTTTTAACAAATATGATTTCTGTTCGTATACATGAAAAACAGAAAAGGTTTGGAAAGAGTTGTTTGAAAAACAATGTGTCATTACATATACTCATGCTCAGCTCTGTTTTTTCCTCTGTATTGTTTGCCTCAAAAGGGTCGTCTTTCCCTCAGACTGTGCTTGCTCAGTTTAGATTCCTCCTTAGATTATCTCTGAACCCAGTTTCATTTTTTTTTTCAACATTTTGCTGTTGCATGCTGCTTTTTCACTCTGAAGCTTTTTTAACTGAATCAATATGGTAGCAATCTGCTTTACTCTTCAATAACTGCTACATTTATAAATACTGAACTTCCAAGTCAGAATGAGAAGAACTTCTCCCTGTTTTATTAATTATCCTGCTTTCAGTGGTATTTTATTTCTACAACAGTGATATAATTTTCAAACACAGGAGTACTGGCAACTTAAAGGAACTGCATTTGTGAAGAGATTTCATTTTATATATAAATTTTAAAGTCTGGAAAAAAACCTCAGGTTTTTTTTTACAATTCATTCAAATTTATTTTTTCCACCATCCTTGGTTGCTAATATATTCTTCCAAGCAATTTATATGCAAATATCTATTTAAAGAAAGGAGAGTGAGTGAGGTAAACAGACAAGCTACACCACATTCATAACAGTATATTTTCTTGAAAGTTCTCCTTTCAGCTAAAACGGTGGAAAGAAATAGCAACATCAGTGGGTTTGATGTAGGACCTGTTGCTCCGTTTCCACACCACTGCATTAGAGAGCAAACCAGGGGGCATGTAGAGCTTCTGGCCAGGTGAGCTGCAGTACCTTTGTGCGTTTGTACAGATCCTCAAGCCACCTTTGCTCAGTTAAAGTCCACATGGCAGCTGCAGTGACCTGCACGGGACACATTGTCCCCGCAGGCTGCATAGCCCCTCATGCTGTTAGGTTTGGGGTCAGCCCACATAATCTGCATCTAGTGCCTGAGATAGTTCTGATCTAGCTTGCCTAGATTGCTGCAATCCCACTTCTGATGGCAGCAGGCTCATGGCTCTTCATCGCCATTGTATGAGGTAAAATGCCAAACAGATTTCTTAAAGTAGTGGGGCAAAGAGGAAGAGAAACCTCTAAGGTTTGATTCTCAGGAGAAACATAGGAAAGAGAAAAGAATGAGGCTTTGGAATTTCACAGAATCACAGAATATTATGAATTGGAAGGGACTCACAAGGATTGAGCCCAATGCTTAAATGAATGGCCCATATGGGCATCAAATCTACAACCCTGGCGTTATTAGCACCATGCACTAACCAACCAAGCTCATGCATCAGTACACACAAATTATTTATCCATCTATACCATATCTGTGTACGTAAGATCAAAATGCAATTCTATATACTAAAATGAGCTGTGATTCATGAATGAAACCGAAGGAACACTGACCAAGTCTCTCATAAAAACAAAACAAAACAAAAAACCAAACTAATATTCCAAATTTCGTCAGCTTTGAGAACTACATAAATACAGTATATACTCAACTTGGCATGTACTGTTACTGAATCTGCAAGGAAAACAGCAATGATTCCTCTTCTTATTCTCACTGGGAATGAGTAATAAATGAAACTAATCCTTTGAGAACAGGTAGTATTTTCAAGAGGATCTTTTCAACTTGAGAATTGCTAAGTCTGGATTTTTTAGTTGTTACTCTGCTTACATGCCAAAACATATCACATGCCACATGATGTGATGTTGAAAAAGAAAACATCATTTCTGAGTCCAAAATGTTCAACTTCAGAAGAATAATAAAAGAAAATAATGTCAGTTATCAGTCAGCTGAATTCTTTTGAGATGATGTTTTTTACATCTACATTTATAAATAAAAACCTGACCCTGATCTTTATGTTTAAGCTACAGATATAAATGGTGAAAAAAATTAATGACATTAAGCTGCTGTCAAATCTTTGTTGAGTGATCATTAAGCCTTCTCTCCTAAGGTTCTCACCTAATACCATTCTTTTGAGTCTCTTGAAAACACAGCTGGGAAATTTTATCTCCCATCCTCTGAAAACCCTTAAATTACATTTTTATTTTTGCAGTATTTATTTGAAACATTTTTTTGATAAATAATTGCACATCTGAGGCATCTTTGCTTTTACAGTTTAAAACTTCTCCTTCATTGTCATGGTTTTGCATGATTGTTTGAATTATTTTACATCAGAGGGTGAATAATCGCATTTGAGAGCTTACTCTTTAAAAAGTTTTTCAAAGGCACCAAGAACCCTGAAAATTTAATACATTATTTCAAAACAAAAAAAACCATCTGAGCATTAAATTTAAAAAAAAAAAAAAAAAAAACAAACAGACAAAGCCCCCCCAGAAAACAAACAAACAAACAAAAAACTGGGCTAAACAAAACCCAAAGTAAGGTTTAGGACTATTTTGGCTTCAATTTTAAATTCAGGGCCTGATTTCACTCTTGACAAGATGGAGATGTAGTGTGGGAATACAAATAAGCCAGTGATATTGTAGGCCTGTTTTTGATGGCTCTCAGAGTTTTGGTTTTTGTCTGTGTGGAAGTAGGATTGAACAGGACTAGTTCCAAATGTAATAAATCTATGCAATTGAAATTACTTTGATTTTTTTGAACAGGGTAACATTTTTTTTATTAGCTACCATTCACTCTTTCTATGAACACCTTATGTTTATGCTTTCATGTGGAAATGCAACTTTTCACAGTCTATGGATTATATTTTATAATTTATAATTTTATAATTTTAAGGATAAATGGCAAAACTGAACTCGGTGAAAATTCAGAGCTGTACTTGTTCTGCATGACAAGGTTTTGGTAGTGATCAGGCTACAGGGATGAATGTTTTGAGAAGCTGCCAGAATCTCCCCACGAGTCAGCAGAGCCAGCTTCAAGAAGGAACCACTGCTGGCCAAGGCTGAGCCCATTAGTGATGGCTGTAGTGCCTCTGGGATAATGTATTTAAAAATCACACAGTATAACTGCACTCAAAAGAGAGGAGTGAGAATGTGTGAAAGAAACAGTCCTGCAGACACCAAGGTCAGGGAATAAGGAAGGGCAGGAGGAGGTGTTCCAGCTCAGCCCATGGTGCAGACCATGGGGAGCCAGGCTGTCACCCTGTAGGCTATGGAAGACCCCACACCAGAGGAAATGGATGCCAAAAAGGGGCTGTGACCTGTGGGAAGTCTGTACTGGAGCACATGCTGATGTTCCTGGCAGGACCCGTGACCAGGTGAGGGCACATATGCTGAAGCAGCCTGTGGGAAAGACTCATTCCTGAGTTTTGAAATTCTTGAAGGATTGTCTCCCATAGGCTGGGGCAAGAGAAGAGCATTAAGTGTCATCAAAAACATTAGGAAAATAAAACTCCAAATATAATTTGGAAACTATATTTTCAGTACTATAATTTCAGTACCTGAAAGCAGGCATTACTTTGTTTCAAAACCAGGTTGTGGAGGAGTCACTCCCTCTAACACATGCACACCAATTATCAAAACTTTTAACTATTTATACATTTTAGCAAACAAAGGAATTGTTCGTTCATTGACTACAAGTTAAATAGTTTTCTTATTAGTTCATATTCTATCTTCTATTGGTTAATGATTCTCTTGCTTCTTGGGCTAATTAGTATGCAAGGTGAGTCTTTCTCTCCTTTTTGACAGGTGGGTTTATTGGATCAGTGGTCTGTGGGTTTGTTGTTGCAGATTGCCCCTACCAGAATTACCTTTCACCCACTTGGAGCTGATTCCAGCAGAATAAGTGATCTGGTTTTAATAGTTTCTTCCTCTTCTTGGAAGAACTGCCAAATGTCCTTGTGGCCCATAAATTATGCATTTCCTCCCAAGCTTTGTTAGCTCCTCCCCCCAAGTCTGAGATCGTTGAAGCATGTCAAGCCTTAAACTTTAATTTATTTTTCTAACACATGGACATCACTTAGAGCTTGTTTGCTGCTATCTCTTTCATGGATTAAATCTCCCTTCTTGTTGATTGGGCTTGTAAGTTAACAAAGATGAAACATTAAAGAACATCCTTTCTTAAGAAAGTTTTTACATATTCCACATTTTGCAAAAATTAGGAGGATCCTTGTTTCTCAACACCCATTCCCTGTAACTTCCTGAGCAAATAGTTAACTATTTCTGACTCTTGAGATGTCAGCATCAGCAAGACTAGACTAACAATTTGTTGAAACTAGAGGTTTTCCCGACAAAGGGAGTCCCACTTTGAGGAGGAAGGAGCAGGACACACAGCTGTGATGAACTAGCCACAGGCCCTGTTTCCCAATCCCCTGCACTGCTGAGGAAGGGGAGGAGGTAGAGACATCAAGAGTGAAGCTGTGCTTAATAAGGAGGGAGGGGTGGTGGGAAAGTAGTTTATGGTTTGATTTTATTCCTCATCATATCCTGATTAGATTTATAAGAAATTAACCAATTTCCCCAAGTCAAGTCTGTTTTGCCTGCAATTACTATTGGTGAGTGATGTCTCCTTGTCCTTACCTCATTCTGTCAGCTTTTTGTTATAATTTTTCTCCTTTGCCCAGCAGAGCAGGGGAGTGATGGAGCAGCTTTGGTGGGCACCTGGCATCTAGTCAGGTTCAATCCACCACAAGGGCACTACACTTATGTAAGGTCATGCATTTCTCAGATGTTTTTCATAGAAAGACAGCTTTTAAACATTCATTGTGCATTTAATATGTAGAAGGAGCCTGAACTTTATAAATAGGGTGAAAAAATTGGTTTGGGTTAGACAAATAGAGACCAGCTTAGTTGCCCAGTCTTCCTTGCCTGCCTGGCCTTTACCTTCCAGCCTGAAAGGCTTGACCCAGGTGTCCCTAATTTCCTAAGTCACAATTTCCACCCCTGTGCAGATGGAAGTCTGAAATACTGTCTGCTGCCTTTCTTTGAAAGGAGGAATTAAATCTGTACCTGTGGTAAGATGAATTAAGGTCTACTGCCTGTCTTATCTCCATTGACTTTAACCAGAGGCTGCACATGTGCACACGTTGGCAAGCACTGTTTCAAGAATCAAGCTTTGATCCTTATTTTACTGTTTGGTGTTAACCTCTGGCTCTTGAAATGTCTGCTCCCCCATGCAACTCCTTTTTCCTTAGAGTCCTACCATCTTCAGTCATTTCCATATGTAGTTCCTCCTCCTCCATCTGTCCTCCTGAAACTAACGGTTTGCAAAAATCCTTTTTACTCCAAATCCTTGTGTGATTAGTGGCTCAGACAAAAAAAAAAAAAAAAAAAAAGCAGATTTTGCCAGATACATGACATTTTATCAGACATCACTTTGATAAAGATTTTTACCACATCTGGCAGCTCAGAATACGCAGGAACATTTCTTCTGCAATTGAGTAAATTCAGTTCCAATCATGCTTAAGCTTAAGAAAGCAATAGGCATGCAACTCCTGCTCTGTTCTTTAGTTAAACATGAAAAGTGTGCATCTCAATTTTTCTGTAATTAATACCCACTTAAATGAAACACATGAAGATTATTTTTTCAATAATTGTGTCTTTAAACTTATGTTGTAACCTTATCATCTCCTTTTTAAGCAAACAAAACATTTTAGGAAAGAAAAAAAAATATCCTGAATAACTGTCAGACACATTCAAACAAATTACAGATGCTTCAGAACAAAACTCATATATCTAAAATACATTTAATTGCAAATGTAAACATCAGAATTTCTGTTTGCAAATAGAAATATCCCAATGTAAACATTAAAAGGTTTGCTGCATGAATAGTTCTAAATGCACTAGTAAGCTCATTAGGTGAATCAGAAACTTTCATTTTGCCATCAATCTTTATTAGTTGCAGTCGAGTTCTGGTATTGAATCACAGTAGATTAATTCAGCTAAGGTCACAGGTATTTAAATGCCTGAGCACTTTGACATGTAGATAGATTAATCCACTTGCAAAAATTCAAAAGTGTGCCTACAGGAGAGGTTAAAAAAAACCCCAATATTTTTACATCACACATTCCAAGCACAAATTACTTTACAAACTACTGCAGACTCCAGGCTATTGTAATATTTTTATATTCATACTTTTCTAAGGATTAGACAACTAATTACAAGAAATGCAATCAGCAAACCTCTCCAAAATTATATTTCTTTAGAACAGAAAAAAAGTGCAGACTAACATTTGGGAAAGAAAGATTTTGGCAGAGGACTGCTTCAGGAAGGAAACACAAATAAATACACCTGTCATTCTGTGGCTGTACAAAAAGTTAGAGCCATGTAAGTGATGCATTGGCTGACCCAAAATTATACATACTTACTTCTTGAAGTCATTGTTTCTGGTCAATAGTCACTCCTAGTACCTGAAAACAAGTATTGCCTTCACAAGACATGGAAACAAATGCCACCTTTGTTAGTCTTTCCTCAGGGTTACAGTCTTCTTAGGCTGCTTCTGTTCAGAGTATTCTGTTTTCAGAGTATTGAGATCTGCACATAAAAATATTGCCTTAGAACCTCCACATCATTATGGGTTGGTGGGAAAGACTGTTCACTACAAATTAAATATTGAATGTGGATTTTTTTGATTGAACTAATATAAAATTATTTTTTCCATGCATTATTCCTTCAGTAAGAAAGCTTAGATGATGGTATATTACTTTGGTTTTAAGGCTGTCAATCCAGGGTACACAAAATTCCTGTTTTTATTTTAAGGTAGTAAAATATTTTATTGGCACATGAATATCATAGATAAAGAAAAGATTGCTTGTACAATTTTATTGGTAGCATTAAACTGTTAGATATTTTTTGTTTAATGGAATGCTTGGATACAACTTCCACTAGATCTCACCAATGAAATAGCTGGTTAGTGCATTAATAGAAGACTTCCAAGTAAAGAGCACAACAGCTGAAATCCTGGTCCAGAAGAGGAACAGATACTCAGTGAGTTTAGAAACTCAGTGAGGTTAAGATTTCATCTGGGCACTTTTCTCCAAATTTACCACTGTCTTTGTATTAAGAAAAATAAGGTAAATAAGTTCCTAAACAACTTTATAATTAGCAGATGAGAAGAGTTTTTTCAAAATCTGATGAATTCGAATGATGCCTGATCAAATTCCTTCCTGAGTAATTGTAAACTGTCTTCACACATTTGAATTAACCTTTTTTATTCATACTCTCATTTTTCCCCTTTTTGTCAACAACTGTCTTACAGTATTGTCATGCATGAAATTTATGTCTTCTATCTGCATTTTGGGTGCAATGACTGTCTTTCTCTGTCATCTGTGTGTTCAATCCTTTCAGCATCTGTGCAAGTGAAGATATAGTTTCCCATCAGATGATGCAGTAAGAAGGTAAATCTAGCCAATTTTTTACTTCCAACAACAATCAATACAAGCTCAAGAAGAAATTTATAGTAGGAATCTCCTGTATATAAATATCCCTCTTTGGAGATACAATTTCTGATAATGCATTTTTTCAAACTTTAATATGACCAGTTTAAATCTATATTTGGAGCAGAGCAGCAACCAGATGATCAACTGTATAATATCGCAGGTGATGTGTCTTTAGTGTGTATTTCTTCAATCTACTGACAAAATCCAGCTTTTTACAGGAGACCTTAGTACTTTCAAAGGTGTGAGAAAACTGAGCAACTGTTTCAGGCTCTGATGTAATCACTGAGGTCAGGGGCATTCGGGCTAGAAGTACATTGAAGACAGCGACTAAGTTTGCAACTTAGCTCTGTTATCAATAGGGAATGATAAGGTTTGCCAGCAAAGAATTGGAAAGTCAGGGAAATAGGAAGGATATCTGTAAGAAGCGATGCCCTAGTAAAGGTGGATTAATGACGCATGTAAGCAAAAGCCCCTCAAATCCATGAAAAGGAGTAAATCTGAAATATACTTTTTCAAACACAGTATTTGCAAAGTTACTTCAGAAAATGTGAGCTGTCTTATGGATCTTTGGTCTTGACTTCTCTTTTGAAATGTGAAATATTTCATAAGTATTGCTTGAGTTTGTGTAAAAAGCTGCTTTGTTGCAATTCTGACCAGCACACTGAAAGTCTTCAGAAAATTTGTTATTCAAAGTAGACAACAGTATGGTCCATGTGTTTTGCTTTGTTTTGTTTCTCTGTTGTTTTGGATTGTTGGTTTTGATTTGCTGTTGGTTTCATTTTGACTTGTTCTTGGGAAAAGGCAGGTGATGTAACAACTCTAAGGTATAACCAAAGATATATCACATCTTTCCTCTTCCAGTTGCACCTGGAAAGGTAGACACTGAGTCTTCTTGCTCTGCAGATTCCAGGATATGCTGTGGCTCTGCACACCAAATTCATGAGCTAGAGAAACAAGAAAAAGCCTTTTCGGTTGTAGCCAGTTGATATTTGTCCATTGTCTGCAATATACTAATTGAGAAGTGAATCCGCAATGATCAAGAAGTGAATGTTGAGAGGTATTAATTGTTTAGCTTAAATTCCATACAGAATGAATTACACAATTAAAATACTGTGTGATTTAGTATGCTGTTTGCCTTGGCATGAGTAACTTGTTTTGCTGAAGCCTTAGGCTGCAAGCTACAAACTTACACCTAGATATGCTTATGGCTGGAATAGAATTAATTTTCATAGTAACTCTACTAGCTGCTAGTACGGTGATTTACTTTGTGTTTAGCATGAGAAAAACATTGATAACACACTGATGGTTTGATTTTTGATAAGTAGTGTTTATCCCAGATCCAAGATTTTTTTTATTTTCCCATGTTCTACCAGAGAACAGATGCAGCAGCTGTGCAAACAAGAAAATAAAGACACTACAACTGCCAGCAGAAGCTGTAACTCCATGAGATAAGAACAGTGAATGACTTGCCTGCATGGACAAATTGAAAGGATCCAACAAGTTGTTAAAAGACCCCAGATCAAAAATCACCTTTAGACCATGAAAAGCATGCAAAGCATGGGAAGAGTCCATGAGGGGTGGGTGCAGAATTCGTAGGGGTATAATTGCCCGGGGGTTTCTTTGTTCTTTGTTCTGTGTCCCTCTCTGGAGGCGCCCAGCTTGAGCTGACCTGCTGCTGCAGCACTCTATTAAATTATTTATTTTTATAAATCCAATGCCTGAGACTCTGCTATGGGACACCTAAGGTCAAGCTCAAAGAAAGAGGAAGAATATCCATGAGTGAGTGTGTGCATGTGTGAGCAAGGAGTTGGCTCACTGGAGCCTCCTGCTGTGAAAGGATTCTGGCCTTAGCAGTCAAAGTTTCAGGTGGTGTGTGTGTGACTCTGAACAGTGTGAGTATGCTCAGGCAGTAGGTTCTCCTTTAACAGTGAAACAGGTGCCAGGTGAATATGTGTGTATCTATACATTTCATTGGAACACTTCATCGAAATTTACTCCACCATCCAAGTGTACTAAGATAATTTTCTCTTAATCATGCATAACATAATATTTCTATGCATTGTGTTATTTAATATTAATGAATTCACTTTCATTTCAAAATGCAAACATGTTTAAATTCATGGTGAAAAATAATTATTGTAATTCCTGTGAAGTGACCTTCCACATAGCACTCTTAGCATGTACTAAAAAATGATTTTAACCTCAGAAGAACTTCTGTGAAGTACTAAGCAGAGAGAAGAAAAATGACTTGTTCAAGTTCATACAGAAATAGAAAGCCAAGAATAGAAATCCAGGAATAGAATTCATGGGACAGAGTAACAGTTCTAATTGAGGTAGAAACTTGGCCTTTACTCTTTTACTTCTGTGGTTGACAGGAAAAATTATTCATTTTACCTGCTTATATGTTTCTAGTAAAGAAATATGTCATATGTGAAAACCCTTCTCTATTTAAATTGATGGAATAGTAAAATGAAGAGGGAAGTGCAATGGCACGTCAGTTTATGAAGCAAGCTCTAGGTAGCCAGGGTGTGTTGTAGGGTTGGCCTCTGCAAGGACACCAGGAGCTCCCCTCATGTCTGACAGAGCCAACACCAGCAGGCTCCTTGTCAGAGCCACCAAAGCTGTCCAAAGCTGAGCCATCAGGGACGTTGGTGGCACCTCTGTGATAACTGATTTAAGAAAAGGTGAAAAACACTGAGCAACACCTGTGAGAGAGAGAAAGCCCTGCAGACACCAAGGTTGGAGGGAAAAAAAAGGAGGGAGGAGGTGCACCAGGCTCCAGAGCAGAGATTCCTTGCTTCTATGAGCCCATGGAAGACCACAGTGTTTCAGACATCCTCCATGCAGGCCAGGGCAGATGAAGGTCCCACAAAGGAAGCTGTGACACATGAAGAGCTCAAAAAGAAGCAGACTCTGGGCAGGACCTTGCAGCCTGTGAAGAGGAGCTCAAGCAAAAGGTGATTTTCTGTGAGGGACTGGAGTAGTGTGTTCATGAAGGACAACATGCCAGTGAGTGAGGGGCAGGGAAAAAAGGATTGTGAGTGAAGTTCAGCTTGAGAAAACAGTTTATTTACAGGGATGTAAATAAGGTGATTTTACTTTTGTTCTTATGTATAAGTATCTCACTCTGTTATTAATTTGCAACATAGTAAATAAATTTCCCCAAAGTCAAGATTATTTTACTCATGGTAGTAAGTGGTGAGGGATCACCCTGTCCTTTTCTTGTCCCATGAGGTTTTTTCATCTTTCTCCCCTTGCTCCACTGAAGAGGGGAAATGATAGAGATTTTTGGTTTAATTTCCCAAATTGTTATTTATGCTTCTGAATAAATGCTTTAAAAATAGAAATTTCTCTCTGGATCTTGCAGACTTTAACTGAGATTAGGCCTATTCCTTCCTGGATTTCATTCCATTGAGATAAAGTGACTCATATGTGAAATCACATGGTAGCAGAATGATGGAAGATGGCAACAAAGAAAAAAATCCTCCTCAGCTGTAAAAACTTCTGCTCAAGTTCAATTGTTTTTTAATTACAGATTAATGTGAGCATTCTTGAGTATCACTTTGGAAGGCAAATCATTTTATTATCTGTGATTTCCAGTGAGGTGTATTATCTTGAAATGCTCAGCTAACAGTATCACTGATGCTGCCTTTTACTTTTTCCTTGTCTCTGGGCTTTGGTCAAGTTGTAGGAATTTGACAGATATAAGCCAGAACCACACAGTTGTTTACACTTCATGAAGATCAGATCTCGTAGACACTGCACTTCTTTTTTAGAAGTGGTTTCATTAGAAACCCAGAACTGGAACAAACAGATTGATAGCATGTCAGGGTTGAAATAACTGGCAGAGGCATGAGTTGAAATACTTACCTATTTCTTCTTGGAGCAGAAAGAAGTACATTCACTCTGCCATACAGATTTTCAGGTCTTGGATCTGTATGTGTCATCAAAACCATTCACAAAGTGAAGAATTTTGTTTTGTGAGCAAAGAAAACACATTCTGTGTTTGTCTGGTAAGTCTTACCCTAAGAAAATTAAAGCTATAGTGGGCCATAATTAATTTATTCTGTCAACAAACAACCTGAAAACCAACAAAAAGGTGGGGAGGATACTTTCTTTCTGTCTTACAGTGAATTTTGAATTGCTCCTGGAATATTTTTCATCGCATCATTCTCCAGGTTGAGCATCAAATTTGAATCCAGGCTGTAACGATAGTCTCAAAGACAGATGTGTAAATATTTCTCATTTACTCTGCTCAGAACTAAAATTTACAAAGAAAAATTAACATGTCTTAGAAACAGATCATTAGTGTAATAGCAGTGAGCCCAATTGAAAGTCCAAAATATCATATAATATACTGAATGTCATCTTAGAAGTAGCATGAAATTAATCTAAATGAGATTAATTCTCACTTTCACTTATGCTGCTTTAAAATTATTTACATTTCCTTCTGTGTTAATGAGATCGGATTTATAAAAACTGAAATAAACCTGGAAAGTGAAATTAAGGAGGTGGTGTTTAGTTAGATATGCTATTCATCTGCAGGGGAAAAAAGCACACGAAAATGCAATGGAACAGAGTGAGAACCAATTTTGTCAGTGAGATGATTTCATCAGATAACCAAAAATTCAGAGGATAGATTGCTCACTCCAGATACTTTTGAGATCATTAACTCTTCCCTGAATGTCATATGCACGCAGCTTTCTATTAAGTTTCATTTAAAAAGTCACTCTTAATATTATGTCAAATGTAATAATAATATATATTTTATAAGATCATCTCATGTTAGGAACTTCACATAAATGGAACCTAAATGGTTCTCTGCCCTGAGAATCTACAAACCACACGCAGCTGGTGATGGTCAACCAATGCAACCAGCAACTTGCACATGCAGTGAAGACATGAGAACCAGGAGATGATGATACAGAAAAAGTGAAAGTCTAGGAAGATTATCTGTGAAGGAGACTTCTTAAAGAATAGAAGAAAAGCTGTAGCTGATAGAACCAGAGTATGGCGCAGCAAGCAGAGAGATTATAACAAACTGGAAATTTTAATTTCTTTATGCAGTTATTATTTTACACACACACATAGCCAGGCTATAAGGACAAGTAAGGGGTCAAAGATGATGTTCAAGACATAGCTCGGATAATGATATTCTCCCCATTGATTGAGAAAAGGAATTGTTCACAAGAGCTTGCCTAAGCAAGACCCTCATTTTACTACCCTGTTTCACCAGAGAGCAGATTTCTAGACATTATAGTACAAATAAGCTTTAGAAAGGAAAACTGAGGCAATTATGAGTCATCACTCATCACTCCATTTACTCTACATGTGGAAGAACAACCAAAGGTTTATCTAACATCATCTCTGTATTTCTCTGAGAAGTACATTTCCAAATGTCTATGGAAGGATTTTAGTGTGGTTTAGGGCATTTGGATATTTTTAGTGCTGTTGTTAATAAGAATTGCATAAATACTGCAGTTTCCCTATAAATACCTATGACGTAGATGAGAACCTTTTAAAGTATGCATGTGAATTAAAAGGAAGTTAATACAACGCAAATTATTTTGGTTTATATTCTGAAGAGACCTCCCGTATTCAAACTGCAAATCTCCTCAAAATCTGTCAAAATAGAAAAGCTACACTAACAGTTTCAGAGCAAAAAAAAACTTTTGGTAAATAAGTTCTCTAAAGAATTAAGATTTTTTATTTTCTCAAAAAGTCACTTTATTTTAAAATAATTCAAGGTCTTCTGACTACTGAACACTCAATTCAGAGATTAGAGAACAATTAAAGAATAGTTTTCAAGTCATGAGTTCAGTGTCAAGAACAAAACTACCTCTTTAAAGAATAAAATTAAAAGCTATGCAACCAAAGAAAAACTTTCATTGTTCCTTAGTACACAGCAGGTACTTTGGGCACCTCAAAAATAAAAAAGCAGAATGGTGTACCTTTTGCTTAAGGAACTATGGACAAATTTCTTATTTATCTTATTCTTACCTAAACACAAAACAGTAGTGTAACATTTGCTATCATTTCTTGTTAATACTTTTTAAAAAAGTTTATATATTAAGTAATCGCAATGGCAATTATCTTAAAATCATCCAAAGGTAACAGATTCTTCATTGCTGTATGCAAAATGTTTATTGTATATCAAGACCATTAGAAGAATTGAGATTGAAATAATAATATGAAAGAAACCACAAACAAATGAAATAAATCTCATGGAAATGGGTCTTGCAAATTTTAAATGAGCTGTCTTTCTAAGGAAATTGCCACCTTTTTTTAGGTTCATTTCCAGCAAAGACATTTCCTCCCATTTATTTTTTTTAAATGTCAGTATTGGGATCCAACTTTGTCACTATGGTCAATGATGTGAAAAACGACCTAGCCTAGGACAATAAGTTCCTTCTTTAGTCTAAAGTGTCCAAGAGCTGTGAAATTATAACTGGTAGATATTGACCTTAACAATATCTATTAGTAACAATAAGTAAAAAGAGTTGCTATTGGTAACAATATTGAGAGAAGACTGAAATGCAAAGCCTCTTTTTAAACTGTTTGTCAGATTTCTAAACGAAATGGGTATTGAACAGAGTGATCCTGTGAAGGATTCGGAACATAGCAAACCCACCCTTTACAAATAAATGGTGAATGGGGTGTCAGATATGTATAGAACAGAACAGGATGCTTTGATTATGTCAATTAAACTAGTGCAGGTAGTGGTAATCAGAAATGAATTTTATTTTAATATTTTTTCATTTCCTTGGAACTTTGTTTTACAAGGTTATAAGTTACGTTTCTTTTGTCCACTGAAAGAGTTTTCAGTTTCATTTAAAGAATTTCATACCATTTCTTTTTTCCATTTAAAAGAATTACGTTGTTGCTACAAAGATGAATAAAATGGAAAATGTGACCATTAGCTGAGTTATCTCTCCAAATACTATAGCAGTGTGCCATAAAGGAAGAGCTCTGTAGCTGTTGTCCATGTAACACTCCAGAACGTACAAGTCTTCCATAGGTCCAGTATCCTAATCTGACTTTACATACTGGCACCATGCAGATGTCCTGGATACCTTAGGAAAACAAAATAAATTCTTACCTGTGTAGCTGCCCTTGATGTCCATTGGTAGTTTATGTACCTTAGTCACAATTAAACCCTTTTTAATGAACAATAAATCTAAGTATAATAATCTTGAGTGGATCACCCGTTCAGTTTCAATTTCTGAAATATCTATTGCAATTTTGTTTTATTATCTCTTGGTATATGTTGAATTGTTCCTAATTATCTGAAAGACGTGACTTTTTCAACTAGAAAACTCCAAAGTTATTTATTTTAATTCTGTTAGTTCACGTTTTTTGGTTTTTATTCTTCCTACACAATTTTCAGGGCTTCACATTCCATCTCTATCCTAATCATCTTTTGGGTAAAAATTGCACATTTTAATATTGTTACTCTACATTTCTTTTCTTGTTTTGTAAGGGTTTTCACTCTTTTCAGATGTGGAATGCATCTCTGACTTCTGACTGGAAGTCCCAAAGCTGCCTCCTCAGCTTAACTGGTCTCTTGTTCTTCCCCTTTACACTCACTGCATTACATCTGCCTCCAAAAATTTGTTACCCTCTTCACTTATGCCTCTCTTTGGACTGTCACTGTCTGTTCTTTCAAACAGATTCTTTTCCTTGGTAAAGATACCTTTCCAGTCATTCTAGAAATAATATCTATGATTTATATACTTACGTATTGAAAAAGTTCTCCTAGAGAGTATGACACAGCTTTATAACAAATAAAGTGGAAGATCTGATAATAAAGACCTGATCTCAAAAATTACCTCTGAAATAAAGTTAGAGACTCATTTTTACAGCTTGGATCCAAAGCACCTAACTCAGCCTCAGTTATCAAACTGAGTGAAGATGGGCAACCAGCCTTTCTGTAGGGGGAGCAGAAATAAGGCTGGGGGAATGGAACTGAGTGCTATGGGAAGAGAGCCATTTTCCTGCACACCTGCAGTCAAGTGGTTTCATTAAAATTTGTTCCTTATTCCTGGTGTTCTACCTCAATAGGGAAATACTTTGCAGTTTATTAGACTCCTGTTCCTCCTGAGAGATGCAGGATATCACAGGGCTTGTCTTTTTAATGCAGTATCAACATATCCTCTTGGGAGAAGATACCATTTTCACTCCCTCAAGTGAGCAGCTCTTGAAATCAGTTCTCGTTAGTGTTCTCCCTATTTCATCCAGGTTCAATTAGTGGAGGATATTGAAGCTGTGAATTACCTGTCATCCAAAGCATCATGGTATGTTTACAAAAGCAAATGGACTATATTATAAGAGTATTGTATATGAAAATGGAGCTGCTTATTAATGGGCTTTTTTTAGAGCATCCTAGTATAAACATTATCTAGGAAATAAGCCCTACAGTTATTTCGTCTTTCAGTTTATGCTTTGATTTCCATCCCATCACCACTATCACCCCTTAAAAAATTCCAAAATGCCTCTAGAATACAGAATAATTTCACTGCAGCTTCAGGAGTATTTTGCTGCAGAAAAATTACTTTGAGCTTATGGGAAAAGAGGAACTTTAAGATGTCTAGTGAATTTTTTTTACCAGAGAGTCTGTTTTACAATCTGACTCTCCACATAGTATCTAACTCTTCATGGAAGAAGGGAAATTGCATTGTGTTTTAAAAGGTGTCTGCAATGCAGTGAAAAAGTGGCAGTTTAAGGATAGATTTTTCTTATGGGCAAGGTGCAGGAGACTGAGGCCACCTCTAAAACTCCATTTCCCTACCAGCACAAAGTTCCATTTGAAGGCTCTGCAGAAAAAATTTATGGTAAGACAGGGCAGAAAAATAAAGGATAAATGGGTAGAGTAAGTTGAACAGGAAGAAATCAAACACTTAGGAGAGGGTATGTACTTTGATTTTCTGGTTTTCCATCTCAGTAGAGTAAAAAGGACTATTTTTGATCTCCTGCAGCTATTTATGAGACAGGACTGCCATTTATTTAAGTTACATTTAATGTCTGAGTCTGTTCTTTATGTATGTGAAGCTGACTGCTATGTTCATTAACATACTCTGTAATCAATGTCCCCAATACTTAGTATTACAATAAAAATCATTAACACAAATTACTATCCACTACAGTTCTCAGCATCTATTCATGTGTGTGCAGAGGGTTCATATGTACCTCTGTAGCCAGACACATCATTACTGACTGTGAGCAAAAAAGTCATGCATTGGTATTTTCCACGACATAGCTGCAGCACCATGGATGTCCATCTTCATTATTTTATAATGATCTTTTTTGTGGGCCCATGGCCATAAAATTGAGCTACTCTTCTCTACTTTTAGAGGGATTGATAAGCCATCAGAGTTTTAAAATCGTTTAGCTACCAAAACATGTAAATTGATGGTATTACTGGTATTTCAAAACCGAGCAGAATCCTATATGTCATTGACTCTTGTGGGGAATTGATGCTTAAACTCCTGAAAATTGTAGTAGAATCCTACCTGCCTCAAGTACCTAAATGCCTTTGAAAATCTGGCCTAAGGTTTTTTAATAACATTGCATTATTGGTTAATGATTTGTAGTGCTGAAAATAATCCAGATGCATGCAAGTTTTTAATGGCATAGATTTATTTTCTTTGCATGTGTGCATCACTAATTAAACCAAAGGATAAAGAGGTGCAGCAAGACACCTTCAGCAGAAAAAAACAGATTGTCTGAGACTATTCTGCATGCTGTCTGCATATCTGCTACCTGCAGTGTTTTATTACTTTCAATATATTTAAAAAAATTTAACCTTTAACATTCTAAATAAAATAAATTGATTACTAATTATTTGATTTTTTAAGATCACATTTTCAAGTAAAGGAACATCTATAATTTAACAATTAATATTAACTACATTATTTTTCAGACAATTATTGTTATTGTGATTTATAACAGCAATAATTTTATGTTGGAAGATGAAGTACAGTGGACTATCTATATTTAAGAATCAATTACTCCCCAGTGATGAATGAACATTCCCACCAATCAGAACATGAATACCTATCAGGAATGCAATAATTGGAGTTTTCTACCTCATCCAGTGCCTCTAAGCCTTTAGATGACGTGGAAATTTGGCTTCTTTTAGCCTTTTCTTCTTATTAGATATAACAGATTAGGCCTTAAACATTAGTTCCAAAGAATTCCTCACTATCCTTTCTTGATTGTTGTGATATTAGCACACACAATAGGATGCTGAAAAATTCTGTCCTAACGTTCTAGGGAATGCACAGAGCATATTTGATTACTTTGCTTAATCTACAAGAAATGGACATCAGACTTACAGACCAGTGCTCTATATTTTAATGGTAAGGCCTTGTTTTAGTTAAAAATTTTTTGAGGAGGAATAGGTGGATATTAAGAATTTACAGCAAATTTGGCAAGCAATAGTTAACTTTCATATTTTTCTAAAATAGTATTCAAGTTTTATGTACTCTTCACAATCACTGTAAGCTTAGCAAGGTGGGGTTTTTTGACCTTTTTCACATCTTTTAAAGAGAAACGTTGCATGTATTTTTTGTGTGCATTTATGTGTGGATTTGGACCCTGTAGTGACTAAGTGCATTCTTAAAGAAAAAGTATATGATACATAATGTTTTCTTTAATGATTTTAAATTCATGGACCTGCTACCTGTTTAGGATACAGGTCAGGTTTTTGTCCCTTACCTATCAGAAAGACAGACAAGATGTTCGGCTTCTCTGGCATACATTAATCCTTCTGGTTATTTAAATTGGTATTTTCACTGTTTCAGTGCAACATGGAAACGTTATGTAAGTAATATCAACACTTGCAGATGACATTCTGAGTTGTCATTGTTAATATAATTTTCGTATTTTCTCCATAAATGTGTTTCTATTTTCATCAAGATTCCTGCAGTGCACCAGTCATGTGCATTTTGTAAAAAATATTAAATATGTTGTGTGCTTTGCTACAAATGAAAAAAGAATCTTAAAAGACTTCAGACATTTGAGTATTTTTTTCTCAGTTGAATACTTACTAATAAAAAATATTTTTGTAGAAAATGAAGGAGCATAACGCAAAAAATGGAATCCAAGTTCTGTCAAACAGAACAAAAGAAAAACAATTTGTTTAAAACTCCAGTGAATTGTAAAGAAAGTCTTTTAAAAAATAATTACTACTTTGAAGTAACTAATTATTCTGCAGAGATATCTCCCTTTCTCATGAGTCTTCACTGATTTCTCAACTAACTTCTACTTCTCTGTCATGGAAATTTTGTATCTGAGAAGGCTACCGCAGGGCAGTTTTTGTGGTGTAGGGGTTGGGCTCGATTTGGTTTGGTTTTGGTTGGGTTGGGTTGTTTGGCTATTACATGTTTCATTGTTCACAGCAAATCAGCTTCAGGATTTTTTGAAGTTAAAAGGGAATTTCATCACTGCTATTTGAATGTCCCACTGTAAACTGTTCAAGGTCTTGAATGCAGAATCACATTAGGGACAGGATTACTTGAAATGGTTCCTTTTTTCTCTTTGCTCTTAAAAAATTCCAAGATTTCTAATAAGTTATTCCATATTTCATGTCAGTGGTTGGTAATAGGGACTATGTGCATCAGCTGTTCTTGTTGCCTGTGTTATTAACTTGTCATTTTATTTTGCATTTGAGAAAGAACTCTTTTTTTTCCCTGAAATTCTTTGATCTGGAGACATAGATCCTACCATGCTCTTCTGATAGTACTAGAGATACTAAGCAGCGGATAAAAATGCTGTTACACATTAATTTATTTGACATAAAGCAACTGATACCTCTTGGTTTGAGACTGATTAAACTGATTAATAATCGGTTCACATGTCTACTTTCAACACCTGCAGTTACACACTTCTTCATTTTGAAGCTATAACTTTTCTAGATGTGGTGTCCATATGCAGTGAACATTCCCCATGCTAATAACATCTTTAATAACAAAAAATTATTGTAAAATGTGGTTAGAGTTGATAACAAGGCAGAGCTCAGTGAGAAAAAAACATATATGTGAGAAAAAAAAAATATGAGAAAAACAATTTTTTGTTACAAAACAAGCTGTTTTGTTAAATATATGTAAAAGAACATATTTTCACTGGTAATACCCTATCTGCTAGCTCAATCATTTAGATTAACAGCAGTATTCCTGCTTATCTCTTATCTATCAATTCTAGTAATATGTCATCTACCATCTCTAAGCCAAAAGAGCAGCATAAATTCACTGAATTCAGGCCATTCCAGGCCATCCATTCATGTAATGCACACAAATCCTTTAAAACAATAACTACTTCTATGCTTACCTTCTCCGTGTCTGCGAATAATTGATGTGAATCCTGCATAACACCAGATAAAGTTTGATTATTAAAAGGCACCTTGCTATGCAATAATAAGACATAAGCCACTTTATTTTTTTTCCTAAAATCCATATGAAACCATGTGTTGGTTGTCCCATTGAAATACAAGGTTATGAAAAATTTTTTCACAATGTCACCTACATCCTGGCTTCTCTTCAAGCTCAATATAATCACCTTCTGTTACTGATCCAGAGTATCTAGGTATTTAGTATTTCATTGACTTTTACATCTAAATTGTACTGACACACACTTTTCTGTTGAGGCACTGCTAAATAAATTGCATGAATTTAAATAACCTTTTCAAGAATAACTGAGAAAAGAAGTGAAAGAAAAAACTCACTAATATTTTGAAATATAGTTTAATTTAATAAATTTTATTAATTTTGTACGGAGCCATATTTTGATAGATGGATTGTGTTGATATTTGATAACAATCTGTATTTGGTAGAGTCATTGTGTATTCAATTTATGTCAGTATACTTCATGGATAAAAATATTTCTCAACAGGAAGAAGCAAGAAATTCTGTTTTCAGAGGTAAATGTCTTTCTGGGCTCATGCATTTTAAAAATGTAAATCGTATTTGTAGTAAAACTGAAAATCTTTCTGGGAATATATATTTTAATATATAAATCTTTCTGAGAATATATATTTTCTGAGAAATTATATTTTATATATTTTTAAAAATTATTTATAATTTTCTTCTCTTTCATCTCAGACTGACAATGCTGCCTTTGGACCT